>JAJIBD010000399.1:0-79903 GCA_021461705.1 Cryptotis parvus
ATAACTATTTGCAGATGACATGATATTTTATCCAGAGAATGCTAAACTCTCTACCAAAAAGCTCCTAGAAACAATAGATACTTATAGTAGAGTGGCAGCATACAAAATCAATACCCAAAAAGTGAGTGGCTTCCTATATACAAATAACAAAAGAGAAGAAAGGGATATTATGAAAAAAAATTTCCATTCACAACTGTGCCACATAAAAATCAGATAACTAGGAATCAGTTTGACAAAGTATGTAAAGGACTTTTACAAAGAAAACTACAAAACACTTCTTTAAGAAATAAAAGTGGACACGAGAAAATGGATACATATTCCCTGCTAATGGATTGAGAGAAAAAAACATTGTCAAAATATAATACTCCCTAGAGCGTCATACTTTCAATGCTGTCCCTATAAGGATACCGTTCACATTCTTAAAAAGAAATTGACCAAAGACTTCTGAAATTTGTATGGAACAATATACCCCCATGGATAGCTAAAGCAATCCTTGGGAAAAAGAAGATGGGAGGCATCACCTTTCCCAACTTCAAACTCTACTACAAAGCAGTAGTAATTAAATCAGCAACATACTAGAATAAAAACAGACCTGGGAATAAAGTCAGAGCTGTGGACCTATGGAATAGAGCTGAGTATCCTGACACCCATCCTAAAACACATGATCATTTAGTCCTTGAAAAAAGGACCAAAAAGTATGAAATGGTGCAAGGAAAGTCTCTTCAACAAGTAGTGCTGTGAAAACTGGACAGCTACATTTAAAAAACTGAATTTGGACTTCTAACACCATGCACAAAAATCAGATCAAAATGGAATAAAAAGTCCAAATCAGACTTGAATCCATAAATATGTCAAAGAATATAAACCCCCTCGACATTGAAGATAAAGACAATTCAAAGATAAAAATACCACTAACAAAGCAATTTGGAAGCAAAGATAAACATATGGGACTATATGAAACTAAAAATCTTCATCACCTCAAAAGAAAGAGTGACCAAGATATAAAGACAGTCCAGAGAATGGGAAAAATATTCACCCAATACCCACTTAATAAGGGATTAATTTTCAGTATATATCAGGCACTGGTAGAACTTTACAAGAAGAAAACAGCCAACCCCATCAAAAAGTGGGGGAGAAGAAATGAACAGAAACTTTGACAATGAGAAATTCGAATGATCAAAATGCATATGAAAAATGTTCATCATCACTAATCATCAGAGAGATGCAAAAAATCAAAACAACAATGAGATATCATCTCACACCACAGAGACTGGCACATATCCAAAAGAGCAAGGACAACAAATGCTGGCGTGGATGCGAGGAGAAAGGGAACTCTCATCCATTATTATTGGGAATGTGGACTGGTACAGACTTTTTTTGGAAAACAATATGGACATTCCTCCAAAGACTAGACATTGAGCTTCAGTTCTAACCAGACATACCACTCCAGGGAATATACCCTGGGAAGCAAAATACACAACAGAAACACCACCTGCACTTTTATTTTCATAGCAGCACTATTCACAATAGCTAGAATCAGGAAACAACCAGATTGCCCGAGAACTGATGGCTGCATAAAGAAACTTTGGTACATCTACACATTGGAATGTTATGCAGTTGTTAAGAAAAACAAATTTATGTAATTTTTTCTATAAATGGATGGACATGGAGAGGATCATATTGAGTGAAATTAGACAGAAGAAAAAAAGATAGATATAGAATGACTATTTATTTCCATTATATATAGATAAAAGAAAATGAACGAACGGTTTGAGGCTCTTAGTATTCCTGAAGCAACCAGATGCCATTGGGCTACACTGGCATGTGACAGGACCAAATGGAAATGTTACTGGTGCCCGCTCAAGCAAATCGATGAATAATGGGATGTCAAGTGATAGAATGAAGTGATATATATATATAATTATATATATTATATATATATATAATTATGATAAGAATATCCAAGGTCAGGCAAGTCATGGATCAGGAGGTCTTGTTAAAAGTGGAATCTACTACAAACATGTGGGATTCAGAGGTTAGGTAAGACAGAGAAGGGGATCGTGTGCTAATAATTGTTGAAAGTGATAATACCAGCCTAGAACTGTACATTGAATATAGGCAAAAAGATACATATGATAACTTCTAAATGTATGTGCTGCAATCCACAATGTGTAAGAGAAGGAAGAGAGAAAGAGAGAAAGAAAGGTAAAGAAAGAACATTGATAAAGAACCTGCCATAGTTGCAGGCTAGGGGAGAGTTGAGGGAACTTAGACATTGGTGGTGGGAAATGGGCACTGGTGGAGGGGTGGATGCTGGAATACTGTATGGCGAAACCCATACATGAGCATCTTTGTAACTTTATATCTCACAGTGGTATAATAATATATTTTTAAAAAAGCAGAAACTGTGGTTTGAACAATTTCAGTTGAATTCCACAGCACATGGTTCAGTGCTACAAGTTTGGACATGGCCCAAAAACTAATTCAAAATAGTAATATGTATAGGTTTTCAAGACATAAAAAATTCAAAGACAGCAGCTCATTTCTAAAGCCAAATGTCAGTTGAATTCTAGATGTCATCAAATAAGTTTTTATAAACTATCAAAGTGGTCTTATGATTAGTTATGCATATTAATATGGCAGAACTTTGATGCTCAAATATTTGACCATGCCTCAACACAAATATTTCAGTAAAGATGCTTTTGAGGAGACTATAAATTAAGTCAGTAAAGTTGATTGTCCTTTATGATGTGAGTGGTTCTTAACTGACACATTCAAAGATTTAATAGAAGGACTGATCTCCCTGAGGTAAAATGAAAAAGGGAAATCTGCCAGCAGTTTATAATTCTTTTTCTGAGTATCTATTGTGTGAGTCTGTCTTAATTATTCTCTATGTCTGTCCCTGTCTCCCTCGCTTTCATGTGTGTGTATGTTATTTATCAGACCCCAAAAATTGTCATTGTTTGTTGTTGGGGGTGACACTATAACAAATACCAAAATACATGAAGTTTTTTTGATTGACGATGGAAGAATTTTAGGTGCAAGAGAAAAGAAAAAAAATAAAGTATAGATTAAAAAATAAAACACCTTATTAATTCCAAAGAGATGAAAATAAAAGGGTTATCATGACCTTTTGGGTATAAACAGAGTCTTGGTATAAAGTAGCAACAACTGAACTGAACTCTAGAACTTAATGGAAGGTAGAATTTGTGGAGAAATACTTCGACATTTAGCAGAGAGGAAATTAGAATGTGCTGAAAGCCCAGCATGGTTTTTTGTTACCGCTGTAGCAGAGCGTGACAGAGGAAGGCGAATTTAAGAAGGAATAGACAATCCAAAAGAGGTGTGTGCCTTGGAAGATTTGGAAAACTCCCAGTCTGTCCATAATGAGGAAAAAAACACTGTTTTTCAAGAGCACCTAGAAGGGGCCCACCAAACATGTGTTAAAGATATTGTGTATTCAATCAGTCTTAAGCAGAAGCCAACAATAGTCATTGAGATATCCTATCACAAGATCATGAGTGGAAACAGCTGAACTCAGAAAAGGGCAGGCATGGAGTGGCAGAGGCCCAGCTGCTTGACGTGGGGCGTCTGTGGTCTAATCTGCTGTCAAAGGAAAGGGAAGGATTACTCTGAAGGCGACTCTCAGCACTGCCTCTGCGCTACCAGCACATGGTGCCAAAGCCACAGCCGGCTCTTCATTTCCAGCGGTAGGGCTGGCGTGTTCTGCTTCTCCGAACCAGCACTGGGCAGGAAAGTGGCGGTGACACCCTGCTGAGTCAGAGAACAGAACCTTAGCAGGTTTCAGCGTTGTTCAGCTCCTGTGGCACATTTTAAATTTCTAAATTATCCTTTTGGGCACAAAAATGTTGAGCTTACATCTGTACTACCCATTCATTCAGGCAGCACGCATGTCTCTGGTTTCATAGGTTTAGCCAGCATTTCATTGGCTCAAATGAATTATAACTGGTGTTTCAATTATATGATGACAACAGCAGAAGAGCTGTAACAACAGGGAAACAATTTGAGGTTATCGGTAATAATAGCTTAGGGCCAGAAAGATGGTACCATAGATAATGCGTTTGATTTTCCTGTGGTCAACCTTCTATGATCCCTGGCATTGCATATTGTTTCCTGAGCACCGGGAGAATACGCTCCTGAGCAGAAAGCCAATAATAAACTCTGAGCATAACAGGTTTTGTTCCCACACTCCCACTTCATGTGGCCCACCCATATACTCACACAAACGTGTAGAAAGAGTTTGAAGTTACAGAGTAGAGAATAATAATTAACATGTAAAAAATAACACGTTTTATTTTTCCTTTTTTTGTGGCTCAGACTAAAGATTGTTTTGCCTTGTATCCCAATCTCAAACAAAAAGCTTACAGATGAAGCCTTAGTCTCCAGTACCTTAGAATTGGAGTAGTGAATTTGTTAAAGAGAGAAAGAGAGAGGAATATGGGAGTTTTAAGTGAATCTAGCTGATTCCCTTCCAAGAAGAGGACATTTTATTTTATTTATCTTGTGGTTTTATTGTATTTTGTGGCCACACCCAGCAATTCTCAGTGGTTACACCTGATTTTTCACCTAGGAATTACTCCTGGCGGTGCTCAAAAGATCATATGGGATGCTGGAAAGGAATCCGGGTGAGCTTCATGCAAGGCAAATGTCCTTACCTGTACAGCCTGGACGTTCTGGCACAGAGACATTAGGGGGAACATACAAGGACAGCTAGAGTAAAAAAAGCCTAAACAAGCTACTTCAGAGAAACACATTTTGATTACTCCTCAATATTGTAATTCTAGAAACCAGTATTATGAACAAATACATTTTTGTATTTGTTTCAGAAGTTCTAAGAAACATATAATCAGACCACTTACAGCAGGGGCACTGGAGACTTAGAAACCTTCTAGAATTCCTTGATTTTTAGGGCTCACTTTCTAGAAATGGTTGACAAGAGAAGTACTTCTATTTAAATATCCGCTTGATTATACTAAAATTATTCCAGGCAGAGCTTCTGAACTTGAGTATATATTTAATTCAGACATCTCTAAAATTAGCTGTACTCTCTAGGAACTAGAAATAGCGTAATACAAATAAGATTTCTACAACTGACTGAAAAAAGTGCTTCAAATTATAACTTGAGTAGTAGAGTTTATTACAGAAGTAACAAATTATAGGTGAACTAGCATTTTTTAAAGCTCAGAGCTAGCCTTTGAAAGGGGCACGTCTGAGGACTATTATGCTTTCCAGTACACCACACAAGTTGAAAGGAATGCATTGACAACTCACTTTGTCCTCAAGATCCCTGAGATTCTATTTTTTATACCATGCCTAGAAGTACTCATGGATTACTCCTGGCTCTTTAGGTAGGTATCACTCCTGGTGAATTCAGGGGACTCTATGCACTGCCTGGATCAAACCCAGATGGACTGCCTACAAGCAACCTAACCAATGATGTTCTGTCCAACACCAATCTCTGAGATTCTTTTGTTTAAATAATTAGAGGAAACGATCTCCTCTTCCCGTACACTACAAGTCACACAATTAGTCAAGATCTTTGTGTAATCTTTCTAATTATTGGTCAGAAGGAATTCTCTTCATGGGGAATATGCTATAAGGAACTTCCATATATCATTACATTTGAGAAATTATTTTGGCAGCTGATAAAAAAATAAATCAGGTACCAAATGAAAAGATGAATATCTTAACTCACGATAATGAAAATTAAAAGTAGTAATGTGGCCCATGCCGGCCTGGGTTCGATCCCGGCATCCCATATGGTCCGCAGAGCACCGCCAGGAGTAATTCCTGAGTGCAGAGCCAGGAGTAACCCCTGAGCATCACCAGGCGTGACCCAAAAAAGCAAAATAAAAAAGGGTAAAGATTAAAGATGATTCAGAGTTCCTGGATCAATAATAGCCACTGACGATTTCAAAAGGAATTGTAAATATTTTTAAAAAGTTCTTGTGAAATAAGATACAAATCTGTGGACTTTATTCAATAGGTGATTGGAGGGGCTTTTTATATTAAAGGACAATTATTCACTTTACGATAAGAACTAAACCATTTTGACTAGGACATATTTAAATAGATGATATGAACTTCAGACAACAAATGCAACAACAGCATTATCTAGGAGGTAGTAAGTATACCCACTATGGAAACAAAATGAAGAAAAGATCACTGACAATGTATGATAATATAGTATTTCAACTTACAAAGAGTATTAAATTACTAAGAATGGCAGGATAAATAATGTGAAGTGCTGCAAAATATTGAAGAATAAAAATAGAAACCCATGGGGGGCCGGAGCGATAGCCCAGTGGGTAGGGCAATTGCCTTGAACGCAGCCGGCCTCTGCTGGCCTGGGTTCGATCCCGGCATCCCATATGGTCCCACAAACACCGCCAGGAGTAATTCCTGAGTCCAGAGCCAGGAGTAGCCCCTGAGCATTGCCGGGTGTGACCCAAAAAGGCAAAAAAAAAAAAAAAAAAATAGAAACCCTACTCAATTTCTCAATCTTAAAAAGAATTGGCAAAATTCTTAATTTTTTTGTCTGTTTCCCTACCAGTGATGTTTTTGGAAAGGATATAGTGGAAGAAAATTTTTGATTGGCTATGACTTGCTAATGAAATTTTTCAAAAATTAAAAAAAAATAAGTCTTAAGTTGATGATAAATAAATTGAAAATTTCTTCATCTTAATATGAATTATGCATATTCAGTATACATTGGAATATATAATTTCAAAATGCTTTTTACCTATAAGATTAAGAATACAGGGGCCGGAACGATAGCCCACTGGGTAAGGTATTTGCCTTGCATGCTGCTGGCCTGAGCTGGCCCGGGTTTGATCCCCTGCATCCCATATGGTCCCCGAGCACCGCCAGGAGTAATTCCTGAGTGCAGAGCCAGGAGTAACCCCTGAGCATCGCCGGGTGTGACCCCAAAAAAAGCAAAAAAAAAAAGAATACAGTAACCAATATTCATTTATTTATTTTCAATTGCTACACATATTTAAAAAAAGTTTTGTTCATAAATTTATACGTTTAAAATTACATTGTTTTATATATCATTTGTGCTGGCATTCCCTAAATAATACACAATTAAACAATTTATATTAGAAAAAAAGAAACAACTAAGCATGAAGCTTTAAAACCCCTTTTTTAAATTGGTGAGAATTGTAATAATAACAGCAAAAATATTTACTAAAAATCACAATTCTCTTGTGATAAGCATGCTGAAATATAATAATACTCTAAAAATGTTGAACTCTCTGAAAGAACAAATAGGGGCAATATGGTTCCCCTAAAAGTGTCTCTGTTTGCAAATAATAAATAGTTCTGAATTTGATAAACTATTTTTCAGAAGATCAACTGTACATGATATAAGCTTGTATATTTAAACCCTCCCACTTTTATTGGTAAACATCGCCTACATTTCTCAGAGAGATAATTCAAATGTTGAAGGATGTGCTTAGCATAGGGAAGGCTGTTTGTTTCCCCTCTCCTTAGGGTACCTGAATAACTATTCATCAAGCAAATTGCTTATTCCACTGTCCTGCATGACTAGAAAAAACTTCAGTGAAGATACCCGGGACATTCAGCATTGACAGTTTTTAAATAAATGAAATAATAAACACAATCTATTTTCAAAATCATCTTTTATGATGAAGAAGATATAAGAAAGCAACCATAGCTATTTCTTATGATTCACCAAAACTGATTTTAAACCATTATCAGGGATACAAATTAATCTGTACCTGGAGAGATTTTGTAGTAAATATCCAATGGCTGCATACTGTTTGAGCTTATGTTCTTGTTAAATGACTAGAGAGAAAGTAGAATCATCAATAATTGTAAACAAATATGTTAACCTTAGAAGGAAATTATAAAAATAGACATTCTTCTATAAATTCAGCAATGTAAATAAACAATTGAAAACAATGTTATTAGTTGAATTTTTTAGTATTTAGTTAAAATATGTACACATAGCTTTGTTATTTATTTTTAAAATGCTATATCTATTTATTTTTCATCAATAAATACAAAATATCAACCAAAGAGCATTTGTTCAAAATGTATAATTATTTTAGATAATCAGACATTTGTTTCACAGAATATTTTTGTTGCCAAGTTCTGAAAACATTAATGAATTCTCTAGGTTGAAAGCACATAAAATAACCTTGGGCTGACAGCATAATAATACCAAAAAAAAAGCCTTTTAAAGTTATAACAACTTTCTGTAATATCATGCATGCTGCATTATAATCCATTGCTCTACAAAAAATATTTTTGATGCTATATTTTTCTTTCTTTCATAGCTTTCTAAATTTGATACATCATCGAAACATTCTGTTTTCTTATTACTTTAAAAAAATAGTAAAAGTAATCTTGTGACCTTGTCTGCAATTGGCTGAAACTTTCATGTCTTTCATTCCGGCCTCCATTAGCTGAAAGTGGTTTTAGCTGCTGTACTCAAGCATTTCAGTCAATTACCAGCTTTTATCTTGTTGTTATCATAAAGGACCATTTCTTTCCTAAAATGGTCAATTAAGTTCATGAAAATAAATGGTGAAGAATACACACTTTGTTAGTTGTACTGTCAAGAGTACACTGGTCTTTGGGAAAAACGTTTCAGAGGACTGCTTAATGAATAGAAATAACTTTCATCAGACTAGATGTTTGTTCGGATTTCTTTTCTCTGACCACAATTCACAGTTAACAACGCAGTAATTGAGTATGTGAAAGCTCTTAAAATATCTACCATCTACTTAAAAAAAAACGGTCCCGTGTTTTTACTTAACTACTCCATTTATTTCTGTTTGTACCAAATGCAGTATAGAACCAATTAAGAGAGTGGGTTTTACTTGAAAAGCGTCAGAGAAAGGTTCATTTTGATATTTTTGAAAAATGAAATGAAGGAAAAAATATTTGAAGAAAATGAAATAGAATATACTACTAGCATAAGTTGTAGCAGTATGTAAAATCCAAAATGTAGAGGAACACTGACAATTGACTTCAAATTTGCACAATAACTGTATTCATTTGTTTATACTTTGATTAATTCCTACTTTTATTCTTAAAAATTACCCTGTTATAAACCAGTTTGATCACAATAAATTAATATTAATAGTAGTGTTAATATGTTGGTAAAATAGTTTAGAACAAATATGGTCACCTAGTTTCTCTGGTTTAGCTTGAAAAATAGCCTCTAAAAATATGAAAGAACATTTTGATTAAAAAAAAACAATTTAGTTTTGTGTTTGCTTTTACTCATAACAATTAATGTTCTACAAAGATTCTTTTTTATAAATATTTTGACTCAAAATTTATTTTCCTAATAACATATTACAATGCAATGCCAAATATATTACTGCATAAATATTATTTATTAATCGAGTTAATTAAAATATTTTCCATTTGTACTTTGAATTTTGAGGCACAAAAGTTAGGTAATTACTCATCCATGGTGATGATGAGATTTGTGCATCAATAATTATGATACTTGGTACCTAGATATTAAATAAAACACCAAGTAAGTAACTGTTACTATGAAGGTAATTTTTTTCTTTGGGGACTACACTCAGTTCTTTCTCAGGTCACTTCATACTCAGGTCTTTCTCCTGGGTCTGTGCTCAGTGATTATTTCTTAGGGTAGCTAGTGTATCCTTTGTGATGCCAGGGATCAAACAAAGGCTAGATACATGTTAGGCAAGTGACTTACCTGTTGTGTTACATTTTGGCTGCCAGTAACTATATTTTAAAATGAGATATACTTTTTCATTTTTTTACAAATTTTACCACAAACAAATATATGCTTTTAACCATAAGAAGAAATTCTTGACTTTTACTAAATCTTTTAGAGACCATCAAAAGGAAACACATATTTTTAATTTATTTTTGATAACTTTTGAATTTTAGTTATTTATGGAGCAGACTAGTTTTCATAAAAAAAATTTAACTGTCTTACAAAGCCCTGATTTTACCTTTGGTGTCTGACTTTTGCGCCATAGCCTTTTTAAAAAAATATTTTATTATAGCAGTGTTAGATATACAATTACAAGATGTTCATATTTGAATCTTGGTTCTACAGTGTTCCAACTCCATCCCTCTACCTCTGCCCATCTCCCATCACCAATATCCGCACCTCCTTCCCCTTCCACCAGCCTGCCTCCACTGCAGGTTCTTTATCTGCTTTCTTTCTTTCTTTTTCTCTCTCCTCTCTCTCTCTCTCCTTCTCGCTGTCCTTTCTTACACATTGCATATTGTAATATATTCTAGAACATGTTGGTCCCACTAGTTTGATGTACCGGGTCTGGATCACAAAAATGGTGGCATTATGGTGAGTGAGTCTCATTGGGCAGCTTCCGAGCCCTACTGAGCTGATGGGCCCACCCCAAAACCCATCTTGCCTCCTAGGAGCCTCATGGTCAGCTGAACTAGGGGAGAGCCGGATGGCAGCTCTCCCCATGCGTCTGAGTCTCTGCATCATGGTCGAGAGCCCTGAGGCAGTCTTAATTTAAATTTGTACATGTTGGTTTTATATTTTATGCATTATAGGTCAATTTTATATGTTATATGTATCATATGTTTATTTTATATGGTATATATTACATTTGTAAATGATTCTTTTAATTTTACCAATAAGAGAATTTAAATTAATATTTTGTATAGTGTATTAGGCTCTTTAATGGTGGGGTTTCTCTTATGAGCTAATGTCATTGCAAGAACAAAGTCTAATCTTGGCTAAAAGGAAAAGACTCTGCTTTTTGTAATGGCATACATCAGCTTTTCTTGGATATTAAACTGTCTACTTGGAAAATTCTGAACATACTGAAACCTCCTATAAGAATACCCAGGACCCCCAATTACTTAATATATGCATAGGTAACACATTATATCTGAAAAATATAAATTATATATCATATATTTAACATAAACAATATTAAAATATGTAAACTCACTAATCCTATGTATTCTGCTTCTCTGGAGAATTTGGTCAATACAAATATGCATACATAGTGGCACACAAACAATAGACAATGCCATTGTTTGCTAAAAAGTTTCTTTAATTTAGTGATAAAAATAATGTAATTTGTGTAAGCGCAGTTATTCAAATACATATAAAGTATTTTGAGTACTTTACATTTCTCATAAATGAATATATGCACATTAAGAACTACTGTCTGTATTGGCAAATCCTAAAGCACAGTATTATAGTAATCATTGCATTGTTATTACTCGTATTTGTGGTTAGATGTATAAGAAAATTAACAAAAGGTGATTATTTTCTCAAAGAAAGTTAATTATATGCATTTCTCCTTTAAAACTAGAGAGTTTTAGAAGCATTGCTCTTTATGGCTATTCACTTACTAAATTTTTCACTAACAGTCAAATTCATTCGAAAGTAAAAGTGGTTTGAGGCTTTTTTGTCAATCACAAATATTGTCACAACCACTGACATCATATACAAAAGTTTTACTCTGCATTACACTCACTAGCATTGCAAATATTCTATCCCCAGGGCATTTACAAAGTTTCAATAAACACAACTGATTGATTAATAATGAGCTGAAAGGGCTTAATCAATACAAATGGTGTCTAAGTCACTTACCTGCTCTTTTCCTTATGAGTTTTACCTTTCTAAATTAACTAATTTAGAAATTAGTTACATTTTGCTATGAAATTTTGGCAGGGTATTTTAAAAGTAAAACAACACATGTTGCAAGTAATTGCAATGACTTGACTTTCACCAAGATTTATATCTATTCAAGTCTGAAAATTGTATCATCAATTCATCTATTAAATATAAAGTTTAAAGTATTATCTCAGATACAATGGACAATAAATATTTTCCAAATAACTTCCCCCAAATAAATAAAAATAAACACACTATCATATCTCACAATGTACATTAAGATCAGAAGTCACTATAAATCTATTTTAAGAACAGTACCAAGGAGCATTTAAGTTCTCTAATTAAGTTTAGGAACTAAAGGATCATTCGTTGAATGCATTTGCTCTGCCTGTGTACAGAAATAAAATGTTCTGTGTTCAATTATCTCTTTACAATTCCCAGAAATATCCCCAATCTATTAAGAGATATTACGGTAGAACATAGAAAAGTCTGCAATTTAGATATATGGTCAGAAAGCGTGAAAGAAAGTAATGACACTTTATAAAGGTGGGTAGTCATTGACATCATAAAGTTTCAAAACCATGAATTCTGGAAATGAGCAATATCTTTCAATATCTTTTCAACTTTCATTTATCTTTATTTTATTTGAAGTGGTATTTTTAATCTTAGATTTATTTTTTTGTCTTCAATATTAGATAACAATAAATGATAAAAAAGTAAATTTTAAAAATTAAAATGACTGATTTTTATAAATTTTTCATGCATGTTTCCATTCTGGTTCAAATATCTAATAAATAAAATGCATACATTTTCTCTAATGATACATACAAAAAGTGATAGTTTAAAAATTGTTGAAATCTGGTCCGAGTGATAGTAGAGCAGGTAGAGCTTTTTGTCTACTTCCTGCCTTACCCGAATTTAATACCAGAATCCTGTATGGACCCTGAGCATTTCCAGGAGTAATTTCTGAGTGCAGAGCCAGGAGTAATTCCTGAGAAATATACATATATATATATATATATATATATACACACACATATATAGGTTATATATATACACCTATATATATGTATATACATATATAAACACATATATATACATATATAAATATATATGGATACATACATATTTCTGTATATATATGTCTTTTTTAACTACAAAATACACAAAAAATGGTTAAATATGTCAAATATCTCATCTCTTGGAGATGAGAGATAGTGCAAAAAAGGTAAGTCAGTTACCTGTAAGATAGTATATATCAAAAAATAAATCTCTCTCTCTATATATATGTATATATATGTGTGTGTATATATATATCACTGATACATACATATATATTTTTTTAATTTTCATGGAGGTTTTTATTTTATTTTTTGTGCTTTTTCATATCTCACATCTCAATTTGGTATTATAGCTTTTTTTATTTTATTTTATTTTATTTTTTTTAATTTTTTTTTACAATTAAAAAGATATACAATTAAAAAAGTTCATATTTGGGTTTTGGACATACAGTGTTCCAGCACCCATCCCGCCACCAGTGCCCATCTCCCACCACCAAAGTCCCGGTTCCCCCCCTCCCCCAGCCCTGCTCCATGGCAGGTTCTTTATTTCTTTCCCTTTCTCTCTCTTTCTCTTTTCCTTCCCCTCCAGACACTGGATTACAGAAAATACATTAAAGGGTTGTCATGTGTATCTTTTTGCCTCTATTTAATGCTCAGTTCTAGGTTGGCATTAGTACCCTCGACAATTGTTAGCACACTGTTCCTTTTTCTGTCTTACCTAGCCTCTGACTCCCACACGTTTGTGATAATTTCCACCTTTGACAAGACCTCCTGATATATGTTTCACTTGACCTTGGATATTGGTATCTTAATATGTACATATATATTTATGTTATGCAGATAAATGCAGTCGTTCTGTGTCTGTTCTCTCTCCTTCTGGCTAATTCTCGCTCAACATAATCTTCTCCATGTCCATCCATTTATAGGCAAATTTTATAACTTCATTTTTCCTAATAGCTGCATAGTATTCCATTGTGTAGATGTACCAAAGCTTCTTTTATCCAGTCATCGATTTTCGGGCACTCTGGTTGCTTCCAGATTCTGGCTATTGTGAATAATGCTGCTATGAACATAAAAGTAGGGATGGTGTTTCCGCTGCGTATTTTTGGTTTCCCAGAGTAGATTCCCAGGAGTGGTATGATATTTTAAATATTGGTGTTTATGACTTTTGGGGAGGAGGAAGACCATACCCATTGTGCTGACAGTTTATTCCTAACTATGTGATCAGAGACTCTCATGCTGAGGTTTGTCAGGCATATACATTAGTGACAATCCAATCTATGTCTGCAGTATGCAAGGTAACTGTCTTACCTTTTGCACAATCTCTCATCTCCAAGAGATGAGATATTTGACATATTGAAACATATTTGTTTTGTGTCTTTTGTACACTTAAAATACTATTTAAGTACAGATATCTGTGATCTAATTATACTAATTTTGCCTTTGGTTAAGGATGTTTCTCTTTTGTTTTGGTAATTTTGATGTCAGTGGTCTCCCCATGGGTGGCTTATGTGAGGCGGGGAGGAGAGACAGTCACTTTTTCTGAGAGACAGTCACTTTTAGGGGAAGGAGGAGAGAAATTGAGAGAGAGAGAGTATACATCTCAAGAGGGGAGATGTGGGCAACATATATGCTCTGGGAATACATGTGCTTGGACAACACATGTGCTCTGCCACATGGGCACAAGGAGCCCATAGGCTCAGGGCAGCATATGTGAGTCCTTCCTTTGTTCAAGGTGACTCTTGTAGAATTTTTCTCTAGCCAGAGTGATAATAGATAATGGGGCTTCTACCGAGGTGAGAGTACTTTGCAAAGGTGTTGTCAAGGGGGTTAGTGTTGGAAGTGGTGGTGGTTGGTCTTCTTTGAAATTCCTTTCCTGTCCTTTGTTCTTGTAGGAGCCTCTCTAGGAAAGTGGTTCATTCTTCTCAGAGTCTAGCCTGGTGAAGCCTTATCAGGTCTTCATTCCTGTGCTCAAGTTCTGACGGCCTTAGGGAACAGGAAATTTTATTATTCCTTAGGAGTTCCATTGCCATAGAGGCCCTTTTCTGTCCGCCTACATCATAATTGTTGTTTTACTCTATAAAGAAAGAAGAAACAGAAATAGATTTTAATATCCGATCAAAATAGAAATGTTAAGAGCCTATTTATATAAGGCAAAGTTTGTGTTCATATATACTTATAAATAAGTATAAATTAAAAATAGAAAAATAACAGCTAAATGACTTTTCTTAATTTCAAAGTGGAGACAATTTTAGGACTGCAGAGACAGTACAGTGTTTAAGTCATATGTTTTGCATGCAACCAATCCAGTAAATATATGGATAAAAACTTTAAAGTTGAGCCAGAGAGACAGTACATAAAACAAGGCTGACATGGGTTCAAGTGTTGGAAATTCATATGGTCCCTCAAGGACCATCAGAAGTGAGCCTGGAGCACAGAGATAGGAGTAAGTCCTAAATACTAGTTTGAACTCAAAATAAATCAAGTTAAGCAGTATAAGCTATATCTTCATAATCATGTACTGAATTCTAACTAAAAACACACAGAATACTGAGTCCTATCTCAATAACAAAGTGGTAAATAAAGCATTTCCAAAATCCCAAGATCCCTATTAGTTTAACTCACTCAAAACAAATAATTTGTGTGGTAATACTTATCACAAGGATACAATTTAGAAATTTGCATAAATAGCACTGTATCCATCATTAGAATAGCAAAAATTAAAATTTAGCTGGTTTGCCACTTATAGATTAGGTGAATTAAGGCACCCATATTTTTGTTTTTATAGCTTTTGGAGTTTTAAGTCCAAAATGAAGTAATTAACAATGTTAGATTCTTCCATGGTATCAATCTTTGACTTCTTTTGCTGTATAATTTTATGTGGACTTTTTCTCTGTAAGATAAATATATCCAAAACATATCCATTATATTTCTTCCTCTTTTTCAAATAGGCTTAATGTATCAATGCCTACTCATATGACTTTATTTAAAATTAATTACAGCTTTAAAGTCTCAAAAACATGAAACGCTAACAGATTAAGACCTCAAAGTAAGTATTCAGGGGAACATAATTTTGCCCACATTACTTAAAGTGAAGAAGAAGAAAGTTTGAGAAGTCAGGCACAACCTTCTTTGTAAAGATTCATGTACTAACTTTCTTTCAACTTGCAAATCATTCATAGAAAATCTATTTGGTGTTTGAGTAAAGATATATTCAAAGAGAGCTGGCTACATCTCCTAGAAATACTGCAGCTGGCAAGGCCTTGTATCGAGGCCAGCACAGGTTCGACCCTGGCAGTACCCCCAGAGCATCATCAAGTATGGCCCCAGAACAAAAAATAAATCACTTGTACCACTTGTATCACTTTTCTTCCCGCTTTTCATCTATTTGCTGGAGCAGGCACCGATAACCTCTCCATACGTCCTGAATGAGCTAGTGTAGTCCAAGGGCATCTGCTCACTCCAGGAGCATTAAATGCCTCAAACCATTCCTTCAGGTCATGGTCTATAATTGTTACTGGGAATGAGGTCTATAATTGTTGTTAGTGTTGGGCATATAAAATACAACATGGGTATCTTGCCAGGCTAAATAAATCATAGATGAATGAATGAATGAATGATTAGACAATAGATGATAGATACTTAGATAGATAGATAGATAGATAGATAGATAGATAGATAGATAGATAGATAGATAGATAGATAGATAGATAGATAGATAGATAGATAGATAGATAGATAGATAGATAGATAGATAGATAGATAGAATAGTTTGTGTATAGTGAACAATACCAAACACCAATTTCCAATACCTAGTCAGGTAAGCAGAACTCACTGCTAATTGTTATGTTTAGTTTAGAAAGTGGTGGGAGTCTGGTTCATTTTGATTCCCACCTTGAGATGTAGAGATAAAATACCCTAATCAGTCACTTTTACATGATTCTAGAGTTTTATCCGGATTTTAATCAGCATTCTCACTGACAGAAAGGAACTAGAAAAGAAAGCAAATCAGACCAAACCTTAATGTGCATTAAGTAGATGTGATCTCCATGATTTCCAACAAATATGTGAAACAAGTTTATAATGGATTTAGGAAAGAGAATTAAAATGCAGCCACCAAGTATTCACGACATTTTCTACAAACGGTCAAATTACAGATGCTTCTTAACATTTCCATGATACCCACTTTGCTTTCTTTGGTGGAAGATATAAACTACACCTCCATTGAGGAAATTATAACATTTTAACATTAAGTCTTTTTTTTTTTTGGAGGGGGAAGGCTGGGTCATTCCTGCTGTGTTCAACACTTACTCGTGTTTCTGTGCTCTGAGATCATTCCTGGAGAGCCTCAGGGGAGCAAAGTGGTGCCAGAAAGCGATGATTCCAGGTCAGGTGTTTGTAGGCCAACACCTAGTCAGTTGCAGCCTCTCTCCAGTCCCACAGCAAATCTTACCTGAAATCTTATGTCTAGTAATTTGACCTTCCTCCTTCTCTAGCAACATCTTTAGTAGTCTTTATTCTTGACCTTTCCATATATTGCCAAGAAATGCATGAAGTAAACTATTTTAATATTTTCTTCTCCTGTGTCAGTTATAATCATGAGTAGAGTCAGGTATTATTGTTTATTTTGTATGGTAACTCTATGTATAATGTTGAGAATGGTAACTTTATGTATAAAGTTATGTATACATATAAACTTTATGTATAAAATTACTATTCTCAAAATTATGAGTTTTACGAACCTCTACTAGCCTAAAATTTATTTTAGTGATTACTTTGTGAGTGAGAAACACTATGAGGAAATGTGGGTGAAGTTAAAAAAGTTAATGTAGAAAGAATTTGACAGGGAGACATTTACAGAAGTAGATTGTTGAAGCATTTGCTTATAAGAGGGTGACCATTGCTACAAGCTGCAGTCTGTCATGTGCTTTTTTGCATTCAGTGTAAACCACCAAGAGCTACAAAGCTTTACAGCCTTAACTTTCTGTTAGTGCAAAAAAGCTTTTCGTTAGAAGAAAAGACCTGTTGAAAATTAATTCATTCTCTTGACAGTGCTTGCAAATTAATTTGACAATCAGCTGACCCTGGTTCAATCTCTGGGACTGCATATGGTTCTCTGAGCACAGAGCCCAAGGAAGCCTTAAGCACAGTTGGGTGTGGCCCATACCCTCCCTACTACCTGCAAAAGAAATGAACAAAGAGAAACTATAACAAATAATATGGAAATATAAATTACTATAAGATGATACTTAAAATATTTATATGTTAACATAAATGAATGGTTAAATTGTTTAGATAGTCTATAAGATTTTGAGATGACTACAAGAGTATGCTACCCAAGACGGCAGAGCCTGGCAAGCCAGCTGTGTCGTATTATGATATGCCAAATACCAATAACAATTATAGACCTCATTCCCACGACCTGATGGAATGGTTTGAGGCTCTTTATGTTCCTGGAGCAAGCAGGTGCTCTTGGGCACTACTTGCATGAGACAGGTCATATTGAGATGTTACTAGTGCCTGCTCGGGCAATTTGATGATGAACGGGAAGACAGTGATACAGTGATACAGTGATACAGTCTATAAGAACTAAAAGAAAAAAATCTTGATTTCTAAAGGTCAAACGTTTAAGTTGAAGCGCTAATCAAAATAATTGAAAAAAAAGACTACTCATACCCAAGAGGGAAAAAAAAAGCACTTGACTAGAGAGTACCTGCAGTGAATTTAACTTGTTTGACCTGACCTTTATTGTTAGTATCAGTGTTTATTTTTTTTTTAAGTTACACCCAACCATGCTGCTGAGGGCTGAATCCTGGTCTTTGTTCAGAGACTACTCCTGGCAGACTTGGAGACCATGCATCTTGGGGATCAAATCTGCATTAGCTGGGTGCAAGGCAAGCACTTTCCATGCCGTATTTACCTAACCTTTGAATGGGACTTTATGTGGAGAGAAAAGGGTGGTTTAGGTCTAAGCCTGCTTAACATAGAGACTAGCAATGCTCAGGACATTCTAGGTGATGCTCAGGATCCCAGCCAGGGATGAAGCCTACATGTTCCTTGTAGGTCTGACCTCCAGTACTCTGTTTCACCTCTTACAAAGGAGTTCAAGGAAATGGAGAGATAGTAAAGCACATGAGGGGCTTGACAAGCAATTGACCGGATTTGATCTCAGGCACCCCATACAGTGTCCTGAGCCCCGCCAGGCATGGCCCAGAATCAGGAGTAAAACCTCAGCAAATTCAGGTGTTGTAGCCAAAAAGAAAGCAAATAAAAAAATACTTTAAGGGTAAAATGTACTTTTAAAATATGGTTTAAATGTATAAATTTAAACATTTAAGATTAAATGTTTAAACTTAAGAAACATAAGTTTTAAATGTAGTTTTAAAAGGAGGAATATCATAGTCATGTGTACATTACTGACACCAAAAAAATGTGAGAATGCTCCAATATAAAAAGTTGAAAGAAAAAATATCTATACACAAATATATCTCAAGAAATTAGATATAGATCTCAATCTAATACTAGTAAGTCAAATATATCAATGCAGTAAAGGATAACATATCATGAACAAAAATGAGATTATTCCAGAAATGCAAATATGATTCAACATATTCATTGTGCTACAGATCAATAAAATGCATGCAGAAAAAATATGTTGATATTAATATCAGTTAATGTTAAGAAAGTACTTGATAATATTAACTATATATTTGAAAACAAGAAAGCCGATAAGATGCAGATGGAACAAAATGTACTATAGTCGAATAAATACTATCTAGGATTTACCTACAACTAGAATACTTAATGAAAAAATAAAAAGCTTTTCATTTCAAATCAGAGAAATGATAATGCTATCTATATCACCAGTTTTATTTAACTTTAAATTATAAATCTTAGCCAAAGCAAGTGAACAAAAAAGGATCAGAGTTAATATCTGAAAATGATAGTATTATTGTTTACAGATGACAGTGATATGTCTAGAAAAGCCTAAAAACTCCATTTCAAAGCTACTAGACAGGGGCCGGAGCGATAGTCCAGTGGGTAGGGCATTTGCCTTGCATGTAGCCAACCTGGGTTCCATCCCCGCCATCCCATATGGTCCCCGAGCACCGCCAGGAGAAATTCCTGAATGCAGAACCAGGAGTAACCCCTGAGCATCGCCGGGGATGACCCAAAAAGCAAAAAAAAAGCTACTAGACATAATGAAAATAGGTGTGCCTGCTCATGAATCAATATACAAATATATGATTTATTACTATATATAAATAATGAGTATAAGAACACTTCGAAATTAGGAAAGCAATACCATTTACAATTATATCCAAAATTAAATGCCAATTTAAATAAATCAGTAAAATTCCCATATATTGAAAACTGTAGGAAACCTAAAATCATGAAATATGACATATGGAAGTGGAAATAATTTCCATATAAATAGATTGAAAAATGAAGGTACTCAAAATTACAACTATCCAAAAAATTATACTGATTTAATAAAATTTCAATAAACTTTCCAGTAAAACTTTTTAAGAAAAAGTATTAAGAAAAAAAGAGGTTAATACAAAATTTTAACACCTCAAATAACTATTTGCAATCCTGAAGAAGAAATGAAAGTTTTATGTTACTGTGTCCAAATTTTATGACAAAGTGACAGGAACTAAAATTGTTTTGTATTAGAATAAAATAAACTAATGAACTAATAAAATATATTGAAGGCACATAAATAAATAATACATTTGTTGATGTTTTGTTTATGACATAGAATCTAAGAATATATTGAATTGAGACTTTATTCAACCAATAGTGTTAAAAATACTGGCTTACTACATGCTAAGAAATAAAAATGAATCCCACTCTGACTCAATATGAAAAAATTAATTTTAATTAACTTTTTTTCAATATATGATTTCAAACAATATTGTTTTTAGTAGCTCTCATAGGATAAAGGCTTCATAGAATAAACTCTTATGATATTGGAACAGCATTTATTTATTTTTAATTGAGGGCTTATACCCAATGGTGCTCAGGAATAACTCTGGATGGAGCATGGGTGCCATAGGGGATGCCAGAGATCAAGTCTACATTAGTCACAAGAAGGCAAGTGCCTTAACCTAAGTACTATCATTCCAGCCAATTGGAGTAGAATTAAATTAAAAAAGTAATATAACAAAAATATAAAAGGAAAAGGGCAGTATACTGATAAGATCGTGTATTTGCATTATCTCATATGTGCAAATATGTGCATATATACATAAATTATAAGGGTTTAAATTCCAAGTTATGTGGGAGCCGGAGTGCTAATACAGTGAGCATAAAGCTTACCTTCCACGCATCAGAGCTGGTTTGATTCCCAGCACCACATACGGTGCCAGGAAGGATCATTGAATGCAGAACCAGGTATAAGCCCTGAACTGAGTTGGGTGTATTCTAAGCTACAACCCCTAAATTTTAAGGTGTATAGAGAAGCCTTGCAAATTTACAACAGCAACTAAATAAGCAAAAAACAATAAAATTGCATACATATTTTAATACAGTCTTCAAAGTAGAATAGATATAACAATAAATGTATGAAAAATGCTTATTCTCGCTGATCAGGGTAATGCAAATTAAAATCACTTTGAGATTCACACTTCTGTGGCTATCACTGATTGAAAACCACACAGCAACAATTTCTGTGAAAATAATAAATGATCGCACACTGCTGGTGGGAATGTAAATTGCTATAATTATTTTAGAAATTGCTAGAAATTCTCTCAAATATTAAGGATAGAGGACCAGAAAGATAGCAGGGGATAAAAGTACAGGGTAAAGCACTGTTCTTCTGAATAACAAATCCAGTTTGATCCCAGGGACCACACATAATCCCAAAGGTGCAACAAGGAATGATCTTTCAGCACAGAGTCAGGACTAATTCTGAACTTGATCACTTCACTTGATCACTTGAATCCCGTTATTCATCGATTTGCTGGAGCAGGCGCCAGTAACATTTCCATTGGACCCTATCACGTGCCAATGTAGCCCAATGGCATCTGGTTGATTCAGGAATGTGAAGAGCCTCAAACTGTTCGTTCAGGATCTTGACGAAGAAGTCTGACCATCTTGTAGGTGGGCGGCCACGTGATCTTTTGACATCCCGTGGGATCCAGTCGGTAACGGCTCTGGCCCAGCGGTTGTCTCCAAATCGCATTACATGTCCAGCCCATCTGATTTTCGATGCCTGGGCAAACGAGACAGCATCCCTGATTCTGAAATAGCAATGGAGGTCAGAACTCCGGATTCCTTCTCTCACTTGAGTGAGGCGTGATATTCCAAGCATAGCTCTTTCGATTCCTCTCTGGGAGACCCAAATAGCATTCTCATCCTGCTTTAGAAAAATAGCTAAGGGTATAATTACAATATGATTCGTCTATGAACCAATTTATCATTGGGCTCTCAGGTTGTTTCGGATCATGGCAATAGAAAATAGTGCTGGTGAGGTCAATTTATTGACTCAGACAGAAACAATCCTTCTAGCAACATTGATTTTAATTTGAGAGTCAATATAAGAAACTTCAAATACTTCACGGAATAAAATGTAGCTAATATACATTTAGTTATAGTCTACACATAATTACTTGAAAAATTACAAAAACTAAAAAGTTAGTTTCAATTCTTCAAATCACTGGAATTAAAAATTATATCTCTTTAGATGAGTTGTGTGTGTCAGGATTTTGCAAATTCATTTGGCTTTCTAAAATAAATGAAACCATTTGAATATTTATACATAAAAGAAATAATATATAAAAGAAATAATACATAAAAGAAATAATGTTTATACATAAATAATATTTATACATAAAAGAAATAAATATTTATACATAAAAAAGTTTTACAAAATCAGCACAACTTTTCATGTTGGGGGCTAGTGTGCTATAACAGTAGGGGAAGGCATTCACCTCGCAAGGCACTGACCCAGATCAATTCCAAGCATCTTAAATGGTCCCCTGAGGAACACCTGAAGTAATTACTAAGAGCAGAGCCAGGAGTAACCCCTTAGCATTGCTGAGTGTGACCAAAAACCAAACCAAACAGACAACAAAAGCTTCTCATGTTTTTAAGCTTCCCTGTATAAATAAGAGACCCAATTTTTGATACTTTTGATATTTTATTTGACAATACTTCCCAAATAAATAAATGTTCCCATACTTGTAACAAGAATTTTGTATTTTAAAGAAACCAAGGAATATTATTATGGTTGTAGTCCATTTGGAAGCAATAGTAAATTATTTTTCATCTTAAAGAAAATATGAGCAATCAGGAACATCATTGCTTCTGAAATTGTATTTCAATCCTTCAAATTATTGCGTTATGTAAGTAAATAATAGTGAGAAGCTTTGTAAGTAACTTGACAATTTAATTCTGGATGCTACGAAGTAGAAAAGACAACACAATACAGAGCACATGGAGATTCTTAGAACAAAGTCGGGAAGATCAAGGATCAGAAAACTTGTCTGTGTTAGTTGAGTTTCTCAAGTTGCCGTTCATATGCTAAATTTCTCTTTTAGACCACATTATTTTTCTTCTAGAGCAGAATTAATTTCAGTATATTCCTATTATGTCTTCATTTATTGCTTTGTATCTATATTCACATCCTGAATGTTTAGGCTTTTGGAAGTAATAAGTTTTCACTAGAAAATTTACATTATAAATAAATAAGATATTGAACTTTACTTTACAACAAAAGATAAAAAATATCAATGTTTCTTCTCATATTACCAACCCCACAAATCTTCTCCATGGTTAAATGCAATAGGTTTAATATCTATCTAGTCTACAAAATAATTAATTTTTCTACTAGAATTTTTTATTATTTGATAAAAGCAAAATACATATGAACTACTCAATCAAATTTCAGTGGAGTATCGAATACAGAGTAAGTGGTGAGTTTAAGAGTTTCCACTGAGGTCTTTTAATAGTACTTTTAATCCTAAGTATAATTTTAGGGGCAGGAGAGATAGTACCAGTATAAATAGAACCACTTGCCTTGCAAGTGGCTTCCACAACTGTAACCCTGATCAAAATTCCTGGTATCTTATCTATTGTTTTCTGAACACCACCACGAGTCTCTCCTGAACACAGAAGATATAATATATAATACATAAAATTATAAACAAGTATTTTCCTCTCCTCTGGAGGAGCACATGTTTTTCTTGAACAAGTATTTATCTATTTTTTTCTCCCTCACATCTCCGTAAATAAATTTTTTTTCAATAAAATATATTTTGCATCTCTAAAATAACTACATACATAAATAGAACACTACCTAACAATGCTTTGGCAACATTTTAATAATCTAATATTCCATGATAATTTCTTTAGAGTTTCAATTCTATGGAAGATTGTAAAATTTGGCAAACATCATTCATTTATTCATTAAGTAGTATGAATTTGGTATCATTTAAAATATCACATACCTTATATATCTGCTTATGGCCTAATGTTTGATTTGTGGTTACCGTTTAATAAATATTTGTTACATAAGTAACTCATAATGTTAAAATTATTTTGCCTGTGTGTTTGTGTGAAAAAATTTACAATAAATAAGAACTTACTAAGATAAGCTAAGGTATAGATAATCTTTACCAACACTCAAAGAAATCACAGTTTTAAATACCTATTAAATTCAATTTTCTGAAAAATCCATAGCAACTTACAGATTTTCCTTTGAATCTAATTATTTCCTATATAATTAAGGCAATTTAGAAAATTATGGTGAATAAATTAAGATTTTTGTTTCCAGTTATCTTAATTACATATTCTTAATTATAGGTCATGGTTGACCGTATTTTGTGCAGAAACTCACCAAAATTGCAAATCAATGCCAATTAAAAACACATACATCTACCCCAAAATGTAGAGCTTTGATGGTAATTCTTAAAATTGAAAAACATATTCACATTATGCTTATTTATTTTTCTTTAAAAACTTTTTAAAGATATCTCTGGACCCACATTAGAAGAATATCCAAGAAATTGACCACAGTTAAAGGAGCTTTATGGTCAACTTTAAATTTAGTCCGACTATTGGATTAGGCCAAACCAGCCCTACTCCCAAGAAGTCAACACTATTCAGAGCAGTCTGTTTGAGGGACTTACCAGGACAATTTTCATCTGCTTTAGTTTTGTGGACTCCTCATCAGACCACTTTCTCATGTGACTTCTTAGCAGAATCACTGCCTCATCTCCCCTCTCATCTTTACTCCACCCTAAATAACGCTGTGGTATTCTCCTTCAGCTTAGATCTGTCTAACTCAAACAACAATCTTCTGTTAAGAACAGATACATGCATTTTGATATTTGTGTTTGCCTGTTCACCTTATTGTCCTTTGTTTACAGGTTAAGTATGTATATGTAGAACATTTAAGAAAAAAAAGGGGGTTAGAGACTTTATGTATGTTTATTTCCAAAACTTTGTTTTATTTATCTAATGGTGAATATTTTTCTCCAAAATACAATCCTAAGATTAAATCTGTCGAGAATAAAGCAAACTTAACTTCATTTCAATGAAAAAATAATAGGTGATTATATTTTTAAGTTTTTGTCACATCGCAGTGGAGCTCAGGGATTACACCAACTCTGTGTTGAGGTGGTGAGATCTGGGGATGGGATGTCATTCCCTGTGTTACAGGAAAAAACACACAGCACCAGGGATAGTATAAATCAGGGATCATTATTAGTATCAATATCTAGCATGCAAAACATATACTTTGGCTGTCCCTGACCTAACTCCTCCAAAACTGTTTTCAAATAAGTTTCAGAAGATGTGTAGTGTTCATAATATATTGAGTCACTGGTACTTTTATTATTAATTCTCAGTTAAAGAAAGGGGGTGGTTGGAGATACAGTATAAAAAGTAACACTTTCGGCTTGTACGCGGTGCTATGAAACTCCACAGGCCACCTAAAATCACCAGATGTGATTCCTGAGCACTAAGATAGGAACAACCTCTGAGCACACAGGACATATCTCAACCCTTACCCCCTCACTCCCCACCAAAAGACAAAGAATCCCTCATAGCAGTTCATGCTCTTGAAGCAAAAAATATTTTTTTAAATATCATTTTGGATCAGCCCGGATTTTGGATTTTGGACAGCCCGGATCATCGACAGCCACCCTGCAGCAGCTTTTTTTTCCAATCCGGCTCAGGTATGCTGAACCAGAGACTCTCAGACATGGGGCAGAGCTGCTACTTGCTCTCCCTGTGCCCAGCTGCTTGTGAGGCACCCAGGAGGCATGGCGGGTTCTAGCCCTGGACTGCCACCTCAGCAGAGCCTCACAACAAGCCAGACCACCCTCCCCTACTCCATGGGGCCCGCCATTTTCCACATCGGACTTCTTTCTCGTCACAACTCCACCCAGCTGACCAGACTATCACAGCCCGGATCATCGACACCCACCCTGCAGCATTTTTTTTTTCAATCCGGCCCAGGTATGCTGAACCAGAGACTCTCAGAAATGGGGCAGAGCTGCTACTTGCCCAGCTGCTTGTGAGGCGCCCCAGGAGGCATGGCAGGTTCTAGCCCTGGCCTGCCACCCCAGCAGAGCCTCATAACAAGCCAGACCACCCTCCCCCTACTCCATGGGGCCTGCCATTTTCCACATACGGACTTCCCTCTCGGCACAACTCCACTCAACAGACCAGACTATCACAGCCCGGCTCGCTAGCGGCCACTAGCGGCCACGCGGTTCAACAATAAATGCTTTATTTAGAGGTGACTACAACAGTATGCCACCCCGCAGGGCAAGCTGGCAAGCTGCTCATGTAGTATTTTATATGCCAAATACCAGTAACATTTATATTATGTCATTCCCCTGACCTAATATAATGGTTTGAGGCTCTTTATGTTCCTGGAGCAAGCGGATGCCTTTGGATTCTACTAGCATGAGACAGGACATATGGAGATATTACTGGTGCCCGCTTCTAGCAAGTGATGATTAACAGGAAGATAGTGGTAGATAGTGATAGTGATCATTTTGGATGTTTAATTATTTATTGACTTTTAAAATCAAATGAGACACATACCACTTAATTTAAATGTATTTGGAAATTTACCTCACCCTAATAGTTTTTTATTTTGTTTTGGGCTCACATTGTGGTACATAGGTCCCAAAATACCATATATTCTCATCATTTCTGAGTGAAAATCTACAAAAAGTGTCAAATACAGAAGTAGAACATCTTTGGCACATAGAAGAAGTGGTCCAAGAGTATAACAAATGTCACCTGAAAACAAATCAAGAGCGAGCATCAGGAATGAAGACACTACGTGAATCATACCGGAGCATTCTTTTTTTTTTTTTTGGTTTTTTGGGTCACACCCGGCAATGCTCAGGGGTTACTCCTGGCTCTGCACTCAGGAATTACTCCTGGCAGTGCTCAGGGGACCATATGGGATGCCCGGGATCAAACCCAGGCCGGCATGGGCCGGCCGCTGCAAGGCAAATGCCCTACCCGCTGGACTATCGCTCCAGCTCCCTAACCCCTTCCTTTTTCAAAAGTACAAGCATCCTTGTTCTCCCAAAATCCAGCTCTCTACCTGTAATAGTCCTGTTTGTTGTCTCTATTGTTCTTTTTTTCTCACTGTCTTGAGGACAACAATTAAACAAACAAGAATATGGTGTGGCATTTAAATTATAACATAAAAACAAAATAATCTGGGGCTGGAGAGATAACACACTGGCAGAGTGTTTGTCTTGCATATGGCTGACACAGATTTGATCACTGCATTGAATATGGTTCCCTGAGCACTGCCAGGATTAATTCCTAAGGATTAATTCCTAAATGAAATGTCAGCAGTAACCTTAACCCCTGAGCATCACTCGGTGTGACCCAAAAAAAAAAAAAAAAAAAAAAAAACAAAACAAACATAGGAAGCAAAACAAACCAAAAAAGCCATCCTTGTTTGACTATAACATTATACAATTCTAATTTCAAACCTCTGTTATTTATAATTGTATTGTTTGGAATATTTGCCTTTATATAAAATCTCTTATTCTTACTTCCTTAAAAATGTTTTGATATCTTTCAATCTGAAACAAACTTTGATTCAAATTGACCTGGTCAATTGCTTAGACCAATACTGCATAATCCAATCAAAAATTTTAGCTTAACCTCAGTTTCCTTCTCCATGGATTGCATTGAGGTATCCAACATTAAATAGGCCCCTCACTTCCATTTGATGATCTCAGTTGAGTTTTCTTTTTACGGATTTTTTGGGGTTACACCCAGCAATGCTCAAGGGTTACTTCTGGCTCTACACTTAGGAATTACTTCTGACAGAGCTCAGGGGATCATATGGGATGCCGAGACTGAACCCCTGGTGGGCCACGTGCATTGCAAATGCTCTACCCACTGGACTATTGCTTCAGCCCCAGTCCATGGAGTTTCTTTTCTTTTTTTTTACCTCCTTTTTGTTCTGTTTCATTTTGTGGGACACACCTGGCAGTGTTCAGGGCTTATTCCTAGCTCGGAGCTCAGGGACCTTTCCTTGCCAGCAGGGAAACCATAAGGAATGCTGGGGATTGAACCCAGATCAGAAGCATGAAAGGCAAATGTCCTAGCACTGTTCTCTCAAACATCTCTTTTTTTCATCTTTAAGACAGTTAATAGGAGCTGGAGGCCAGGGGGCTCTCTGAAGCCAACAAAAACCTCTCTGGGGCCTTGATCAGACAGGGAGAGCTCTACGTAGAGGATTGATACATACACACACTCAACCAGTTACTCCTTCCTCCCTGCACCAACTCCCCTATCGCTTAGGACTAAGGACAGTAATATTTTTTGCCTTTGGTAATTGTCCTAAACTCCATTGCTGCAGGCAGGCCTCTTGGCTTTGAAACTCAATTGCTGCAGGCACAGTGCTCCAGGCCTCCTGGCCTTGAACCCAGGAACTCCTGGGCTTTTCTCTTTCAGCAGGAGGTCACCAAGGTGCAAACCTCTTCCTGAGATGCACCCCAGAACCTATAAGCAGAAACCCCAACTGAATATTAATTGAAAGGCTTGAGGAAAGAGTGTTAGGCCTGCTAGAGTCTGCTGAAGAGACAATGAAAGTGGGCCACCTGTCCATTTCCTCAGGGGAGGGGAAGGCAGAACTTCACTGCTGGTGTCCTCCTGATACTTGAGCTTTGAGGTTGTGTGTCCAGGACATCCTGGTTTCCCCTCTTGACCAGATGCGATGTTTATCGTTTACCCCCTAGACCACAACATATCAGGGAGAATGTTTTGCTCAAGAGCCATAGTAAAAAAGAGTCAGCCCTGGGGGAGGGAAGCAGGCGCTTGCTCTCTAGGGAAGTGGTCCAGAAGCTGAAGATGAGGACTTCTATTGAGTTCTCTGAGTGGAGCTGCCAAAAATGTCTTCCAGAAAGAATAGTGAGCAAATGATTCACCTGTCATAATATTTCCATGTGAGAAGAGTAAATGAGGACGTTTCTGGAACTTCTGTGGAAGCCCTTCATTACTTGTCATTTATTTGGAGAGCACAGTCTCTGTTGCTTAAGGCGGACTCCTGGTTCTGTACTTAGTAGCCACTTTTGGGATCAGGGACCATATGCAGTCCAAGATGTAATATGCCCCTTTTATCCTAGATAGAGTATTTATGACCACTGGTCCTTTCTCTCTGACGTTGAGAAGCTTTTTAAACTCTTCTTTGGATGTGCTCTAAATGCTCTGGGGAGGACATGAGGAGGGTGATGGGCCTTCTGGGGCCAGTGATGAAGCCTAGGGAGCCCCTGGGCAACAGTGTCACTTTCAGCTTCCCATGTTGTTGAGTTTTCTTTTCATCATTTTCAAGATTTGTGCATTTTTCCCTTACGTCTAATCACCTCACAGGTTTCTCAGCACTCTGGAAGTGCATTTGAATGTCTTGAGACTCCACCTGATTTCTCTGAGTGCATTGATATCTCACCTGGAGAAAACTGGCCTGACCTCACTTTCCTTAGTGTTTAGTGTTATTCTGACCATTGATTAACTGACTTAATCACTTTAATTCTTGTAGTGCATCTCAAATAGGATCAATGAACTTCATTTCCCCCTCAAGACCTTTTGGGACTTGCTTGAGTCCTCAGAACTCTAACCAAACTGCAACAGATTGCACTCAACTCTTGCCTTTGGATACTGGTCCAGGATCCCCTGGGGGCTGATGGGAAATATTGTCTTCAGATCTTGTCTAGAGGACTATGCTGATAGCCTGTGACCTTCAGGATCCCACAAGGTGCCTAGTGTCTAGTGAATGAGACCCTGCTCCCTGGGCCAATGGGGAGGGCTGGGTGTACCGGTGTGGTCTACCATTCTGGCATCATTGTCCAGCAAATAGGGGAAGAGGAGAGATCTAGATTGGTTGAGGGTCTGCACAGGGAGACCAGTGTGTTCGTGTAACTATGCCAATAATATGACTTAAAATTGTAAAAGAAAATAAAAGAAAGGTAAAAGAAACATAGCCCACACTAATATTTATGTACAGATATTTATATCAACTTTATGACAGCCAAAATTTTAATGCTATCACAACATTTTTAATAGGTAAATACATAGACTATGGTATATCAATGTGTTATTGTTCACTACAGAAAACCACACTCCATTCAGGTGCTTGAGTGATTATCTCTAAGTAGGGAAGTAACTGGATGGGGTGTTTGCCTTGTACATGGGTGATCACACTTACTCTGAAGTACTGCATATGTCCCCTAATTCCCTAGAAGACTGAACCCTAAGCACAGAGCCAGTAGTAAACCCTGAACACAACTAACGATGCTTAAAATATAGAAAAAGCAACCTAAAGATAAAGGCCAAAAGCAAAACATAATTTACTAAGACTCTCACAGAACAATAAAATAATTTCAATTGTTAATGCACATACATTTAGTTGTGAGTGCTTTAGTTTTCAGCTTACCAGATCCAAAACCTATCCCAATAGAGTGTGCATTCATGTGCAGACATAAGCCTCTCCAGCACGCACATATACACTCACTCACACAATTTTATAATGTATGTATATTCTACATACATGTATATTCTCTATAGTTTATTCTCTATATAGTACATTCTATATATATGTATATTATGCATACATTTATATTCTATACAATATATATTCAATATGGTTTGTACTCCTATATCTGCCTTCCCTCATGCAAGGTCATATATATGGATTCCCCAAATACATACAATCACATTTTATCCACACATATGTACATTTAAGTTCACATATATGTCCATACACATAAAATAGTTACACCCACATATAAAGATACTGCAGTTTCTTTACTACCTCATATAAATAAAACTACCAACCCAGATATAGAGGCACATCCTCACTCATACACATATAATATACATATTATATATACATATGATATACATGTTATATATAATATTTTGATATTACATATGGTACAAATTTTATATCAAATTACTTTTTACAAAAAAAGTGTGTTGTTACTATTATGTGATTTTTATTGTTGACTACACCTGGTTGTGTCAAGGATTACTCCTGGTTCTGCACACAGGGATCAGTAGACCTCAGGAACCATATGGGATGTAGGAGATTAAATTCAAGTTAGATGAGTACAAAAGCAAATGCTCTACCATTTAACAGCTCATTATTCCCAAAATGAAAGCTTTAAGGTAAAATGTTGGACTAATGCTTAAAAGTAAATTAAGAGTGTATGATAGATTTAAAACTTACTTTAAATTTCTGGCTTGGTTTTTAAAAGTAAGTTTAATGTCATGCTTCTTGTATTTCTGTTCTAGTTTTGTCACTTAAAATGACTGATTCCTCATAAAATGTTTATCTTTAATTGAGTTATATACTTGATTTTCATCACCACTTAGTTAAATAGACAACTGCTTTTTTTTAGCTAGCTTCTAAACATTTTAACTGCTTATTTTGCTCACTCTAGCCTATTTTGCCTATCTTATCCAGAAACACGTGACTTTGATAGCCATGTCCACATGTTGACATATCAACCAAATTCCACAGATTGGATATGTTGTTCCCAATGTTCTCCCTTCTGAAATCTGACATGCCATTTCATTGTAAAGAAGCCAACAGCACCTGGCTCAGACAAAGAAATTCTTCAGACCCAAACACCTGAAGAAATAGTACTCTAAATACACTGGGTAGGCTCTTCACACACTATCTGTCTGAATGCAAGGTGCACTCCCAATGGAAAACCAGCAGGACACTTCCACTGTTCAAGAAGGTAGGCATCCACAACATTGGCAATTATTGCCCTGTCTGCCTGTTATTGGTCATCTACAAGCTGTTCACTCGAGACATCCTGAAAATTATTGGCAGAACATTAGATGAAGGACAACCATGTGAGCAAGCTGGTTTCCAAAAAGGATTCAGCATAATCAACCATATCCACACAGTAATCAAGCTCATTGAGGTATGTAGGGAGTTCAAGATGCCGCTCTATCTCACGTTCAGATTTAAACAAAGCCTTTGATTCTGTTAATACCAAAGCAGTCATCGAAGCCCTAGCTAAACAGGGTGTTCAAACCCAAAACATCAAGATCCTTTGTGAGCTGTATTACAGATTCACCACCAGGATCTCACCATTCTACAAAGAAGTGATCAATGATGTCAAAAGAGGGGTTTGGCAGAGTGATACCAGTTCACCAAAACTCTTCAGAGCCACACACGAGAACAACATGCAATGTTAAAATGGGAACGAATAGGAGTGAAGTTAGATGGTTGGCAACTATACCAACTCCACTTTGCGATGATATCTTTCTAATAACACCAAACATTAGCCAAGCGGCACAAATACTGGTTGACTTTGACACAGAATGTGGAAAGATAGGTCTACAGCTGAATTTTAACAAAACAATGCTCATGTAAAATGAACTAGTTCCAGAGGCCCCATTCACTCTCAATGGAACTAACATCTGAATGCAGCAGTTATGTGTACCTAGGTCAAGAATTCAACATGATGAACGACCTAAAGCCTGAGCTGTGCAGGGAGGAAGAGAGCAGCATGGAATGCCTTCACAACCATTGAAGAAATAGCTAAAAAGACAAAGAACCTCTGGCTCCAGGCACATCTCTTTGACTCCGCCATTCTCCCTGCATTAACATATACCTCAGAGATTGGGTCCTATGAAAGCAGGATGACAATGCTATTCAGGTCTCCCAAAGAGGAATCAAAAGAGCTATGCTTGGAATATCACACCTCACTCAAATGAGAGAAGGGAATCCGGAGTTCCGACCTCCATCAATGATCCAGAGTCAGGGGCGATGTCTCGTTTGCCAAGACATTGAAAATCAGATGGGTTGGACATGTAATGTGATTTGGAGATGATCACTGTACTAGAGACGTTAATGACTGGATCCCATGGGATTTCAAAAATCACGTGGCCGCCCACCTACAAGATGGTCAGACTTCTTCATCAAGACCCTGAACAAATGGTTTGAGGTTTTTTGTATTGCTGAAGCAACCAGATGCCGTTGGACTACACTGGCATGTGATTGGGTCAAATGGAAATGTTATTGGAGCCTGCTAGAGCAAGTCGAGGTATAATGGGTTGTCTAGTGATCAAGTGATCCAGTGATCCAGGAACACAGTTATAATACAATTCAAATAATTAAACATAGTTACTAGCATGTTGTAAAAATGTATAAACATAGGTGTACCTATATATTCTTATTTAAAAGCTTAGCCCATGTTGAATATATAAAACTGAGTAGGAACTTGTATAATAGCTTCCCTTTTGAAGCCCAGGCATGATACAACATATATATAGTGTATATATAGTATATTACAACATATATATAGATATATAGTGTGTGTATATATAGTATATATACAACATATATATATAGTGCCATAATACATTTCAAAATAACCACATTGTGAAGTGAAATAATTAAGAGGGAGGAAGGCAAGTGTATGTTATCTACTTGTCTAAGGAGTATAAGCACCTAACCAAGACAACTGACAGTAAAGAACAATGACAAACACTTCTGATATACAAAACTACTTACCAAACAGTGTGGAAGGGATGGAAGGAAGCAGATCACACTAGAAGAGCAAGGTGGAGAGGAAGTGGTGGAAGGTCAATGCACTTTCATGATGGGTGAGTAACTAATGTTGTATATTAAACTATAAACATATAAATATTATAAACTATAATAGTATGGTTTTTTAATAATTTTAAGTTATTTATTTTTGGGTAGTGGGGACTAACTCAGTGATGCTTAGGGCTTATTTCTGATTGTGCTCAGGAATCACTCTTGGTGATTTTCCACATGCAGTGATTACCATATACAGTGCATGTACCCCACAAAATCAGCAAGTATTTAGCCTCTTTACTGTATCTCATTCCTAAAGTTTAAAATTATTTTACACACAACCACTAATTCAATAAATCAATGTGCCAGTTAGTTAAAATTCTAAGTCAGAACTTCCCCAGAAAAACTTGTTAAATAATACAGTACATTAAAAATACTCAAGCATTTCTATTATAGATAATATTAAAAATAACATTAAAATAATTTTAGAAAAATAAATAATGATATATTCATATATGCATTATACACTTATTTAAATGCTTTATAAGATTTACTTTTATAATAACTTATCATACATGTAATAATACACTAAACTATAGAGCTCTTGTTTAAGAAATTATTACTATAACTTTAACATAATGTACTCAGTTAAAACTTAAACTAAAATTAACCTAAGATTAGTATGCGGTAAGGGCATACTAACATTTAGAACATCCCAGGACATATCAATACAACCTGTTTGTTCAACTTGAATGATGTCTTTCTTTGAATCATTTTCTTCTTTGAATTTAAGTTTTGCACAGGTTATGATGCAAACAATGTCTATATAATCTAAAGCTTGACCCCAACTAACTGGCTTAATATAACTCTGCATGTGTCTTGCATAACTGGCTGGATCCTTTGTAATTCCTAAGGACTAGTGACTCTTGACCCTAACACCAGGACAGTCTAGCAGTAACTGCAGAACCCCTAAAGTGTAATTAAGGGACTGGAGCTCCTAGCACATCAGGTAGGTGCTTTGACTTTCATGTGGCTGACCAAGACCAATCCCTGGCATCCCATATGGCCCCTGCTGAGGAACACCAGGAGTAATTCCTGAGTGCAGAGCCAGGAGTAACCCCTGAGCATTGCTGGGTGTGACCCAAAAAAAACTTAGAACTTGTTACATTTTGGGAGGAAAACTCTGCCGGGTTCACAGGTGACAAATAAAAAAAAATGGGTTCATTGAATACTTGTTATCTTTTTATCTCTTCCTTTTTTTAGTTTTGTTCTGTTTATAAGCCCCTAGCAGTGCTCAGGGCTTTTCCTTGGTGCTACACTCAGGGATCACTCCTAATAGACTTGAAAAAATTATTTGGGACAAACACTTGAAGAATGTGCCATGGGTACTCATCAATACACTGGTTCAGCTCTTCACAGACTACCTGTCTGAATGCAAGGTGCCCTAACAATGGAAAACCAGCATGACAGTTCTACTGTTCAAGAAGGGAGACATTCACGTCATTGGCAACTATCGCCCCAGCTGCCGGTTGTCCATCATCTACAAATTGTTCACTCACGCCATCTTAAACAGGATTGGTAGAACATTAGATGAAAAACAACAACCATGCGAGCAAGCTGGCTTCTGTAAAGGATTAAGCACAATCTACCATATCCACACAGTAACCAAGCTCATTGAGGTTTGTAGGGAGTACAAGATGCCGCTCTGTCTCACGGTCATTGATTTAAAGAAAGCCTTTGATTCTGTGGAGACAGAAACGGTTATCGAAGCCTTAGCCAAACAGGATGTTCAAACCCAATATATCAAGATCTTTCGTGAGCTCTATTACAGATTCACCACAAGGATCTCACCATTCTACAAGGAAGTGATCATTAATGTCAAAAGAGGGGTTCGACAGGCTGATACCATATCACCAAAAATCTTCAGTGCCACCCTCGAGAACATCATGTGGCCATTAGAATGGGAAGGAATGACAGTGAAGATAGACAGCCGGCAACTACACCACATCTGCTTTGCTGATGGCATCATTCTAATAACACCAAACATTAGCCAAGCGGCACAAATGCTGGCTGACTTTGACCGAGAATGTGGAAAGATAGATCTGCAGCTGAATCTCGATAAAACGATGTTCATGAAAAAAAGAACTAGTTTCAGAGTCCTTATTCACTCTCAATGGAACACACACCTCTGAATGCAGCAGTTATGTGTACCTAGGTTGAGAAGTCAACATAATGAAAGACCTAGCACCTGAGCCGCACAGGATGAAGAGAGTGGCATGGAATGCCTTCAAAAGCACTGAAGAAATAGCTAAAAGGACAAAGAACCTCCGGCTCTGGGCACCTCTCTTCGACTCTACTATTCTCCCTGCATTAACATATGCCTCAGAGAACTGGGCCCTACGAAAGCAGGATGAGAACGCTCTTTGGGTCTCCCAGAGAGGAATTGAAAGAGCTATGCTTGGAATATCACGCCTCACTCAAGTGAAAGAAAAAATCTGGAACTCTGACCTCCGTCGCTGCTCCAGAGTCAGGAATGCTGTCTTGTTTGCCAAGGAATCAAAAATCAGATGGGCTGGACATGTAATGTGATATGGAGATGACCACTGGACTAGAGCCATTACCGACTGGATCCCACTGGACATCAAAATGTCACTTGGCCGCCCACCTACATGATGGTCAGACTTCTTCGCCAAGACCCTGAATTGAAGGGTTTTGAGGCTCTTTGTATACCTTAAGAAAGCAGATGCCATTGGGCTACACTGGCACGTGAAGGGGACAAATGGAAATGTTACTGGTGCCTGCTCAAGGAAATCAATGAACAATGGGATGTCTAGTGATCAAGTGATCTAGCTAGGATTGAACCCTTGTGGGCTGTGTTCAAGACAAATGACCTACCACTGTACTATGGCTCCAGCCCCCTCTTCCTTTTTGGCAGACAATTCTGCAGCATGAATAACTCAGTGAACTTAGGCTCTCTAGGAAGAGAAATCAGATTAAAGGTAGATGTAAGTGACACAACCTGTCATTCTAATCTGATGGTGCAAATTAGACAATAGTCAAAAACCTCATGTCAATTGTCAATTCAGATGTCCCTGCACCTACAGACCGGTTTCTTCATTAGAACTGTTGCAGTTGTATGGTCATTCCACCTCAAGGTTACCCAGGAATTAGAAGAGCCAACAGCAGACCTCCATAGTCTGAAAAGTCTACCTGGAAAACAAGAAGGGCAGTATGTAGGGAGGATACATGGGCAGAGATACATGGGGCAGAGCTGCTACTGGCTCTCCCTGTGCCCAGCTTATCTTGAGACACCCAGGAGGGAAGGCGGGTTTAATCCTGGTATGCCATCCCAGCAGAGCCTCGCAAGAAGTAGAGGAACTCCCACTACCATAAGGGTAGCCATTTTCAATACCCAGAATCCACAGCTCTTCAAAGCTCCACCTAGCAGAAAAGCTGATCTTTCCCCATCTCATCTATAAAAGCATGAGATGAGAGGCTACTATAAGAGTATCCCACCTCCACGTCAGAGCCTGGCAAGCTACCCTTGTCATATCTGATGTGCCAAAAACCAAACCAATAGCAATTATAGACCTCATTCCCATGAACTGAAGGAATGGTTTGAGGTTCTCCATGTTCCTGGAGTGAGCAGATGCCCTTGGGCTACATTTCATGTGACAGGACAAATGGAGATGTTACTGGTGCTCGCTTGAGCAGATCGATGAACAATGAGAAGAAAAGTGATACAAGTGATACAAGAAGATTAAAAATATTCTGAAATATAATATGATACTTTTTAATGATACAATTACTTTAGTTCACCCAGCTCATTTGCTATTATCTATCCACACCATTTTGGGGAGGGGGTGGGGATGTAGCCAATTATTCTACTCCTCCTGTCTTTACTCTGTAGCAAATGAAATAAAATTATCTTCAATCAGAAAACTTTTGTCATTAAACTTTGGTGATCTTTGTGTAAATTTATTATTGCATTTTAGTTTAGTTAGGAAAATTAAATTTAGATGCACTATTATTTGGAATAACTTTTTATATGTCAAAAGGGTCCTGTATTTGTTTATTTGATAGTGCATAATTCAGCTACCTAACTAAATCAAAGTTCAAAATACATGCAATTTGAGAGCAAATGTAGTATAAATAGATATTTTATAAATTAAGCATACAGTGTTATTGGGATATTAAATAGAAGTGAGTGACTATGGACCACCAAATCTTAAATATGCATCCAAGTTTTAAAATATGCCTTTCTTCCACTCTTTTGGTATTATTTTCATATAATACTGTCACAGTTTAGGTTCCTTCAGAATAGACTGAGGTTCTAATATTTTAGTGCAAGACCAAAACAGAGACTAGTTTTCAGAAAAAAAAATTATAGCCCCCCACCAACAATAAAAAAGTTATGTTGATAAAATGACTTTGAACAACAAAATGTTTTCAGCATCAATCTAGACTAGACTACTGTGAAATTGCACCTAGAGCAGGCACAATTTTTTATTTGTTTGATTGGATGCAGCAGGTAGGGACACTGGAATCACAACTAGAGATGCTTCGTGAGCCATGTGGCTACCAGAGATAAAAACAGATGAGCTACATGCCAGTCCAGCATCTTATCACCTGCTTTATCTCTTTAGCCTGAGAACTGGCATGATTCATAAGGGATTTTTCCAATTCAGATCACAATCACGATCACGATCTTCCTGTTGATCATCTATTTGCTAGAGTGGGTACCAGTAATATCTCCATATGTCCTGTCTCATGCCAGTAGAGCCAGGGGCATTGGCTTGCTACAGGAACATAAAGAGCCTCAAACCATTATATTAGGTCATCGGAATGACCTAATATAATTGTTACTGGAATTTGGCATATCAAATACAACACAAGAAGCTTGCCAGGCTAGCCGAGGGGAGGCAAACTCTTTTAAACACCTCCAAATAAAGCATTTATTGATGAGCAAGGCGCCGAGCCGGGCTGTGATGGGCTGGTCTGATGGGTGGAGTTCTGGCGAGAGGGAAGTCCAAATGTGGAAAATGGCTGCACCCGTGGAGTGAGGGGGTGGTCTGGCTTGTTGTGAGACTCTGCTGAGGTGGTGGCCCAGGCCTAGAACCCGCCATGCCTCCCGACTGCCTCATGAACGGCTGGGCACAGGGAGAGCAAAAAACAGCTCTGCCCCATGTCTGAGAGTCTCTGGACCAGCATACCTGGGCCGGATTGAGGAAGAAACTGCTGCAGGGTGGGTGTCGATGATCTGGGCTGTGATGGGCTGGTCTGCTGGGTGGAGTTCTGGGGCCAGATTGAGGGAAGAAACTGCTGCAGGGTGGGTGTCGATGATCTGGGGCTGTGATGGGCTGGTCTGCTGGGTGGATACTTACCTGGAAGGGGAGATACCATGATCCAGTTCAGATAAAGGCAATAATTCTTCACTGCCTTGTATCTTTTACGATGTTCTGATCATTCAGTAGATATGTGTCATATATGAAAAGAGAGGATTCTACTTTGTTTAGTTTAGTACTGGCATGTCTTTTCATCTAGACCAACTGCCAGAACAGTGTACCCTTGTGAGCATAGAGGGAATAAAAGGGTTGGGAGAGCTTTCATCTGGAAATGGTTCATAAAGAGAAAGTATGGAGGTATGGAGATAGAGTAGCTCCTACACGGATTCAAACTTGTCTATTTATTACCCCCACCAAAATGTTATTCTCCAAACAGTGATTATGTCCTTCTACTTCATAAAGTTTTAGTGCTATTTAATAACCTTAAAGAGTATCCCTCAAAAAGATCTTTACTAAATATGCATAAATTACTATTGAATGAACTATGGGATGTTGACCATGTTTAAAGAGGAAAAATAAAGAGCAAAAATAGGCGAGAAAAATAAGCAAAAAAGCCTTGCTTGTGTATATAAAAAGTCTTCTCCAACACAATAACAAGAAAAGCCATCAGGAAATAAAACAGAACATTTTAACTAGTCATTCTTAACACTTATGGAAATAAAAGGAGAGGTAGAGGAACCTTCACAACTATTGTATGAGACCTCAGTATCTCTCTTTCCATTACTGAAAGATGAACCAAGAAGAAAATCTGAAAGTAAATTGTTGACCTACTTAAAATCAGCAGTCAAATTATGGAAACTGTATTTATAAAATGCTCAAAACTGGGGACTGGAGAGACAGCAGAGTAGGTAGGGCATTTGTTTTGCATGTGGCCCAAACAGGTTCTATCACCCACATCCCCAATGATCCCCTAGCACCGCCAGTAGTAAATCTTGAGTAACTGCTGAGCATTGCCAGGTGTGACACAAAAATAAAAAACAAAAAATGCTCACACAAAGTATGAATATTTTTATTGTATCATAGTTTTATAGGATAGTCTCAAGAAATTCATCCATCCATCATCCATCCATACATACATACATACATCCTTCTTTCCATCCATCCATTTATCCATCCATCCATCCATCCATCCATCCATCCATCCATCTATCCATCCATCCATCCATCCATCCATCCATCCATCCATCCATCCATCCATCCATCCATCCTTAAGACTTCTATTAGATGTAAGTTTCATAAGTATTATTTGAGTTAGCTATGTATAACTCTTCAGTTTTACTGTTTTGAGGCCACATCTGGCTGTTTTCAGGGCTTACTTAATCCATCCATCCATCTATCCATCTATCATCTATCATCCATCCATCCATCCATCCATCCATCTTGGTCTGTGCAAGGCAAACACTCTACCTGCTGTGCTATCACTCCTGCCCCAAGAAATTTAATCTAGACCTTAAGACTTCTATTATTTGTAAGTAGCATCAGTATAATTTGAGTTAGCTATGTATAACTCTACAGTTTTATTGTTTTGAGGCCACATCTGGCTGTTCTCAGGGCTTAGTTAATCTTGGCTATATGTTCAGGGATAACTTCAGTGATTCTCAGGGAACTCATGATGTGGCAGGGATTAAGCTATGAACACTTTAACCATTGCCATATCTCTCCATCTCTGTCTTATGGTTTATAATATAACTATTTATTAATCCTGGTTTAAATGATTTTAAGGTTATTTTGAATTCTTGTGTTTATTTCTATTTGGTGGGGTGGCATTTCATAGATTATGATTATTTGATCATATGATAAAGTTTACTTAAAGCCTGACAAATTCATTTTAAAGTATACATTTTATCCTTTTTGCAATGCATGAGTTTCCATTGATTCACAGTCCCATGTTTCAAATGTACATTACCCATCTATTTTTCTTTTCCCATGGGATTTTTAAAGAACATTTTGTTCTCATTTCTTGATGTTTTTAAGAGTTAATAATATATTTTTGATAACACATCTTTATCAGGTATTTTTGAAATATTTTCCAATCTGACACCTCACTTATCTTATTGACTGTCAAAAAAGTTCAGATGTTAATGAAGTAAATTTTTTTCACAAATGTGTATTTAATGTTTCCCAAAAAGACACACCTTACTGAAGGTCATTTGTCCTTTATGCTAGCTTCTAAGTGTTTTATTCTTTTCATTTAGGCTTGTTACCTATTCCTAAATAATTTGTCACTAGCATGATACCTGTGATGAAATTTAAGTTTTCTCAAGTGACCATGCAATTATCCCAATTCCACTCATTATAAATATTTTAATATATACATCAAATGTGTATTTCCATATGTATATACATACATATATTTGAGTTTGTGGAATAAACATATAAATATGTATTTATTTTATTATATTAATTTGGGAAGAAACACCCAGCAGTTATCAGGCTTACTCCTGGTTCTCAGTTTAGTTATCACTCTTGCTGGGCTCAGAGAACCACATGGGGTGCTAGGGATAAACCCAGATAGGCCATGTGCAAGGCAAGAGAACTACCTGTTGTATTACATTTTCAACTCTACATATTTATTTTAATAAATTAACATTGTTTCAAAAACATTTAAATATTTCCATTTGGGAGGTACTATGCTACCACAACATATCCGCCACCAAAGCTCCAGTGTCTCCAAAATACATATATAGGACATTTCCCAATCATTCCCCACCATGATTTTAATTTCTTAATTATAATTATGGGCTTGCTTTGGTAGGGCATTGCCTATTTCCTAGATTTGCTTTTATATATACAACAAAGGAGTGAGTTTACTGTGTCTTTGCCTTATCTTATAGATAAGTAACACTCTATTGTTTAGATATGCTACAACTTCTTTATCAGCTCATCTGTCATTGGACACTTAGGTTGTTTCCAGGTCTAGACTGTTGTAGCTATTTCTGAAATGAACAGTGGATATTGTTTTAAATTAGTGATTTTATAATCTTGGCATAGAACTTAAGAGTATACTTGTTCAATTACTTGAGAAATCAATTTTGAAATTTTGGAAAATTATCTGTACTATTTCTCGGATGTGGAATGATTTATATTGCTATCAACAGTGAATGAAAGTTTCTTTTTCTCCACATCTCAACCAGGATTATTTATTTCTGCCATTTGAATATAGGCAATTTTCATCTGTGTGTTTTAATTCCCTTTTTAATTTTTATTTTTCTAATAATGGGCTGATAGGAATTTTTCTGATTACCTAAGACTTAATATGGATGTTTACACAGTGATCATTTGCCTTTTTTTAACATTTTTGTAGAGATTAAATACAGGCCTCATTTATACAAGGCACATACTCATATAGCTAGTTTAGATAATTCCATGAAATCACACTCCTAACTTATATGGCATTTGCTGAAGTTAAAAAAATGTTTACTTTAAAGATGAAGGGTAAATCTTCACTATTTTTCTTTTGTTTTGCTTTCTGTGTCACACCTGGCAATGCTCAGGAGCCACCCTTGGCTTTGCACTTAGCAAATACTCCTGGCAGTGCTTGGGGAACCATATGGTACACTGAGGATTGAGCCATTTCGACCATGTGCAAGGCAAATGCCCTACCCGCTGTACTATCGCTCTGACCACACTTTTATATTTCTAATTTTAAACCTGTTCAAAGAGAACATTTATACACTCATACTCCACTCACAAATAAAATAGCCAACTGCAGAGTTTCAGGGAATGGGTAGGTAGCTAAAACATGTGCCAACAATAATAAGCTAGAAACTGTATTCTCAGTGTTGTCTACTTACATTTAAGTATAGTCCCTGCAGCCCTTCTATTTGGAATCACTTGTGTCTCAACACACAGATATCTGGCATGCAACCAATTGTATGATCATCACAACTAAGACTCGTGGCCCCAGGAAGCACAAATAAACAAAAGACATAATTTCCAGGAGTATGTATTCTCAAGACTAAATATCAAATGTATATTAGCACTACAAGTAAAGGAATGCAATGCCTGGCACATGTGTAAGGAACACAACTAAATATATGTGATCTTGTTGAGCATGATGGCTGAGTGTAGAAATAAATAGGCTTGCAACCTCTGTGAGCAATGTAGTAGCAACACATTGTAGTAAATTTGTGATTTCTGGACATTGACATAATTTTAGCCAAGTACACAAAATCGGAAAATAGTATCTGCAGAGCAGAGATGATACATTAGTAGTAAACATACTTATATTTGGTTTTGCTTTATACAAACAATATATAGCTTGATACTAAAATAGCACACATTACATTATAATACTGAATAGTGTGTAATGTTTAAAACTAATATTTGGTACAATGTCTCTCTTAAAAACGTAGCTGTTACTTATAACTGAACATTATAGAAGTCCTTTCTTTACACTGTTTGAATGAAGAGCAATCATGAACAGCTTTATAATGGTGTATATACTGGTTATTCAATTTTTAAAAATAAATAAAGCCCTTGAAACAGTAAAAAAAAGTAAAATAATAAAAAAAAATCCGTGCTTAAAAACCCTTTCTTTGAAAAGTATTGCAGCTTTAGGGATTTCACAATTCTCCATCTTATGTTGATTATGTCAAGTACAGTAATCGTCCAACCCAAAGATTCTAAATTTGACAGAACTAAATTTGACAACTAAATTTGACAGAACTTATTTGACATGTGTAAGACCTCACTGCTAATTGTGATAGAACTGGAACTGGATTTAAGATTTCCTATATTCTTTATTTTAGTTAGTGATGCTTTGTAATCTCCATGCAATGGGAAATCTAAAGTAACATTGATGTGATTAGTAGGATGTCAAGTAAGCAAACACTGAAATAAATGTACTTGAATTGACTGCTTTCATTTACCCTGCAAATGCTTCTTCAACTCCGGGATGCCACCATAAAAACTCATATGAATTTAAGTTGTAATAAAGTGGAAAGTTTTGAAGTTAGCTATTAAAAATTGTCTCTTGAATTGACTTACACATATAGAGACCCAGTAAGACTCAATTTAATGTTTCAAGGTTATTCAGAGGTAAGATTTCATGATAATTTTAGACACAAGCATTTAAAACAACAAATTCAGAAAATGATGATGTGGAGTTATGAATATAAAAAGAATTGATTTACATTGTTAGCATGAAATATCATGCTAAATTGAATATGATTTTAAATTTTATAAGGAAATTTATACAGAAATTTGATATTAAATACACCTTTATATCAATAGTTCCCAATCATCATTATATATTACAAGCATTGTATTCCCTTTTGTGATAATAGGTGTACTTTTTAATATACACAAACAATAACCAAATAAGGGAAATGTAAGCTATAAAAATTTCCATATAAACTGTTTTTTAAATGTAGAAAGATATTGAAAACAATATTCAAATTAAATTGCAAAAAACTGACCTCATAGGTAAGACAATGATATCTGCATATATAGCAAAGTTAGCTATTTACATGTATACACTTATAATATAGCATAAACAAAATATTTGTGATTTATATGTATGGCATATATGTTGTTATATAATTCAAGCTTTGCATCTACTCTCAGATAATTCCTGGAAAATTATTTATGACTCTTAAAATCATTGTGCAAGAAAAACATACAGACTGACTTGATATTCATGTAAAAAGGAACACTCCATTTAGATGCAATTTGGCACCATTGCCTGTTAAGCAAGCTAAATATCAGTAAAATATTTGTTGATTCATTTAGTCAAACTATATTCAAATCAAACCTATATAACCAAAATGTTCCCCTTATTATAATGCCTCTTCTTTCTCTAAAAAAAATTCTAACCAGTAGCACAATTTAACTATTATTCATGCCTTTTACTTTTTTAAATATGTCAAACTAATATTTTGAAAGAGTAAGATTTTTCTTTGGATAGAATCAATATTTTCCTCTTCAATCTAGAAGTAGTTACACTACTCTTCATATTCCATTTTCTCACTAGAGCATATTCTCTTTTTCACTATTCACAGGGGGCAATAAACCTAGCTGATGAATAAGAGAATTCAAAAAGTGGTAAGGATGAATAACTTACAGTAAAATTTCTATTTACTTTATTTTCGAAACAACCACTGTATTATAGGTTGTTTCATTTGATACTTTTCTCTGTAAAATTCTATAAATGAAGTTGATTAATAAACACTCTGCCTGAAGTACGGTGTAAAGATTTATTGTTATGACTTCTGTGACTACGTGAAACAATGCTGAGATCTGGCATGTATGGTGATGAAAAACCACAAGTTGTCCTATTTTGAGAAACCAGCAAGAGTGCAGGAGACTGAACTCAGGGACTAGCACAGATCTTACACTTTGACTATTGTCCTGATCCCTGCTTAAAGACTCAATAGCAGAAAACAACCACAGCAGGTTTCTCACTGTGATTATTTTATCAAAAAATAAGCTAAATTTGAGATGCTGAAACAGATAGCATAAGAGTTAAAGATGTGACGAATATAATATTAAGGGGCCAGAAAAAATAACACAGGAGTTAAAGCACTTGCCTTGTATCTCATTGACTAGGATGTAAATGCCAGAACATGGGGTGTTCCAAACCAAAGCCAATTAAAACAGGATTTTCCAAACAAAAACAACAATTGAAAATAAATAAATAAAATCACATTACAAAGTGAAAAAAATCAAACTCTACGACTAAATAATAGGGAGTGTTAGAGGTCAAACTGCTTTATTTCTGAAGGGTGTTCCTACCCAAGGACATTTTTATTGAAGACACCTGTTCTTTACTTTTTAATCACATGCTCACTAGACTCTACTCTTCAATAAAAGTTTTTGGAGTTTCAAATCCTTTAAGCATGCTTAGCAGTGATCTAGACCAAGGTGCACTGGTGGTTAAGATAGCTTTTGATACAAAAATAACACTGTATTGATCTTTTCATTTAGTTATTGATCTATGCCACCAGTGCATTTTTTGGCTTCATGAGGTTAAAACCTCAAATATTCCATATACAATTGAAATGAACAGTTTTTGCTGCTGTGATAAAATTATTTAATGTTTTGTGTTACATATTCAGAAAAACACATTTTTCTTAGCTATCATGCCCAAATTAATGAATGGCTTCTGGTTGCTTGTATAGGCTAATGAAGCTTATGCAATGAAACGTTAATTTAAGCTACCAATTTTTTATAAATATGTACCCAATGCATAGTTTTCTTTAAATAAATTTAAAAGGTAACTATAATAATTTTTAAAGGTGACATTTTCTTCAAAGACTTTGTTTTGCTGTGCTTTTAGTTTTTCATTTCCATCTGCAGTTGTCTTGGACCCAACTGCACCAATTTGTTCACAAATGGCACTTTAAATGCTCAGTACTGAGAGATTAACAGTGAATGATATCTCTGACTGCACATTAAATTATCATCCTGTGCAACAAATGTTAGAAACAATCTGCAACCTGAAATATTAGTATCTTATGTCTTTGGAGATTACATTAATTATTGCCACTTTAAGAATGTCCTAATTAGACTGTTTTATGATAGTCACACAGATCAGTTTATGTAAGCAATTGCCCACCTGCTGCCAAGCTCCATGTATGTCTCAGTAATAGTGTATGTATGTGTATGTAAAGTATGCAAATGTATACATTTTTTCTGAATTTCCTATGACCACATATGTACATTTTGATGTTTTGAAATGATGGCTTTGTGAATGCTTTTAATAGAAAAATCATTTGTATAAAAATAAAGAAATATCAGTCCAGGAAGATGGGTCAGGCCTGGAGCACATAAATAGTTAGGTCCCAGGCATCATATCTGCACTTTTCCCTAGACAAGAGCTGGAGGGTTAGCCTTGAAGGCCTTTTAGTAGCATTAGGGTGGCCATGGGGTATTCATGGTACCATAGGTCCTGAGCTACACTGAAATCGTGAACACTACCTTTTAACCAGTTGTCTTATTGGCCAAGTATCATATGCCCTGTGAGGTCCACTGAGCAATGATTGAAAGCAACCCCATAAAAAGGTGGAATCCTACCATCACATTACTAAGTAAAATATGATATATGGTTAATGATGCAAATACTGGATGTAACTAAAAAACAAGTTTCATCATTTTTTTCCAAATGCTTCTAAGCAATAACCCATATCCCAAGAGCTAATAAACATACATTGGTGAAGTGTTTTAATGTCTATAAACAGTCAAGTTATAAACTAACTGAACCAACTGATCAGAACTAAACACATGTTCTGGAAAATATTGATGCTAATTTTAACATAGTTCATTAATATTTTATTTCTTAACAAACGCTGACCAACTTGCTGGCATGTAATATGAAAATACTCTGTTACAAAGTCATGACACACTTAAGGAGCAGCATATAAAATGTCAATAATTGATAAATACCAAAGAAAAAAATACAAATAGTTACTACAAAGCTTGAGATTCAGTAGCCACTAACAAAGGCACATAGAGAAGCATTATCACATTAAGCTAGTTTAAATTTGGAAATAATGATAAACTTGCCCCCCAAGTATCCCTGGGGTGGAGCAGGCAATCCTCTGTACTAAACACCCAGGCATCACTGTATGCACCATTGAATCTCTAGCCAAGCAGTGGACGGACATTCAGTTGTTGCTCGTGGATTTTAGGTGCACAACTTGAAAGCTCCCATTAACAACAATTTCTAGCAAATTAGCTTTATCCAAATTTTCCTGTGTTTAATAATTTAAAAAACAGAAGTACCTTCTATTTTAAATGTAGTATTGTTATCCAATGCCAGACAAAGCATGGATCAGGCAGTCTTGTCAGTGGGTAGAATGTACTGCAAATATGTGGGAGTCAGAGGTTAGGTAATAACGAGAAAGGAACAGCGTATTAATAATTATTGTAAATGACAATAACAGCATAGAACTAGGCATTGAAAGTAGGCAAAAGGAAATGCATGATAACCTCTAACTGCATGTATTGCAAGCCACAGTGTATAAAAAAGGAAGGAGAGAGGGAGAGAAAGAGAGAGAAGGGAAAATTGTCTGCCATAGATGCATGCTAGGAGAGGAGGGGGAAATATTGGAACATTGGTGGGGGGCAATGAGCACTGGTGTGGGATGTGTGCTGGAAAACTGTATGACTGAAACCCAAATATGAACACTTTGTAACTGTATATCTCACGGTGATGTAAAAAATAGTAAATTAATTAATCAATTAATCTAAAAATTAAAAAATAAATGTATTATTGTCTTTTAAAACATTTTATTATATAACCATGAGATATATAATTACAAAGATGTTCATGTTGGGTTTCGGTTATACAGTGTTCCAGCACTCGTCCCTCCACCAGTGACCATTTCCCACCAGCATGTCCACAATTGATCTCCCCACTGCCCTAGCCTGCCTATATAGTAGGGTCTTTGTCTATTTTATCTCTTTCTCTTTCTCTCTGTTCTCTCTTCCTTCTCTTACACATTGTGGATTGCAATAAATACATTTAGAAGTTATCATGTGTATCTTTTGCCTATATTCAATGCTCAGTTCTACGCTGATATTATAACTTTCAACAATAATTAGCACACAGTTCCCTTCTCTGTATTACCTAATCTCTGATTCCCACAGGTCAGAGAGTGGGATATATACATACATACATATATATATATATATATATGTATGTATATATATATATATATATATATATATTTTCGCTTGATCACTTGACATCCCGTTACTCATTAATTTGCTCAAATGGGGGCCAGTAAGGTTTCCATTTGTCCCTGTCATGTGCCAGTTTAGTCCAATGGGATCTTCTTTCTCCAAGAATAAGAAGATCCTCAAACCATTTTTTCAGGGTCTTGATGAAGAATCTGACCATCTTGTAGGTGGGTGGCCATGTGATCTTTTGAGTCAATGATATCCAGTCGGTAACAGCTCAGGTACAGCAGTCGTCTCCAAATCACATTACAAGTCCAACCCATCTGATATTCGACAGCTTGGCAAATGAGAGAGTGTCCCTGATTCTTAATCATTGACAGAGGTCAGAACTACTAACTATATTAGCCTGAATTCTCTCTTAGACAAACTTGTCCCTTTCTCTCTCCTTACATCTTTCTCAATAATTTTCAATAATAATAATTATGTCTTGCTTAACTAAAAATAAGTTAGCTTAAACATGATATACTTCCTATTTAAAATAAAACCACATTCTATATCAAAGATTAAATGATCATGTGTTAGAGGATAGGTGTCAGAATATTCAATTCTATTCCATAGGTCCACAGGTCTGCTTTTATTCCCATACCATGCTGTTTTAAGTACTACTGCATTTTAGTACAGTTTGAAGTGAGGAAAGGTGATGCCTCCCATATTCTCTTTCCCAAGGATTGCTTGAGCTATCTGTTGGGGTTTATTATTCCATACAAATTTCAGGCGTGTTTGGTCAATTTCTTTGAAGAATGTCATGGGTATCCTTATAGGGTCCGACAAAACTCTAGGGAGTATTACCATTTTGAGAATATTTATTCTCCCCATCCATAAGCAGGGAATGTGTTTCTATTTCCTCATTTCCGTTTTACTTCTTGAAGCAGTGTCTTGTAATTTTCTTTGTACAGGTCCTTTACAAACTTGGCTAAGCTGAGTCCTAAGTATTTGATTTTCTGTGGCACAATTGTGAATGGAATTCACTATCACTATCACTATCACTATCTTCCCATTGATCATCTACTTGCTAGAGCGGGCACCAGTAATATCTCCATATGTCCGGTTTCATGCTAGTCGAACCCAAAGGTATCCGCTGGCTCCAGGAACATAAAGAGCCTCAAGCCATTATATTAGGTCATGGGAATAACCTAATATAAATGTTACTGGTATTTGGCATATTAAATATGACACGAGCAGTTTGCTCGGCTTGCAGTGCGGGTGGCATATTCTAGTAGTCACCTCTAAATAAAGCAATTATTAATGAACCCCGTGGCCGCTAGTGGCCATGCGAGACGGGCTGTGATAGTCTGGTCTGCTGTGTGGAGTTGTGCCGAGAAAGAAGTCCGGATGTGGTAAACGGCAGCCCCCATAGAGTCGGGGGTCATCTGGCTTGTTGGGGTGGCAGGCCAGGACTAGAACTCGCCATGCCTACAGGGAGCCTCATGAGTGGCTGGGCATAGGGAGAGCAAGTAGCAGCTCTGTCCCATGTCTGAGAGTCTCTGGTTCAACATACCTGGGCCCGATTGAAAAAAAAAAATGCTGCAGGGTGGGTGTCTATGATCCCGGCAATGATAGTCTGGTCTGCTGTGTGGAGTTGTGACGAGAAAGAAGTCCGGATGTGGAAAACGGCAGCCCCCATAGAGTCTGGGGGGGTCGTCTGGCTTGTTGTGAGGCTCTGCTGGGGTGGCCGGCCAGGGCTAGAACCCGCCATGCCTCCCGGGTGCCTCATGTGCGGCTGAACACAGGGAGAGCAAGAAGCAGCTCTGCCCCATGTCTGAAAGTCTCTGGTTCAGCATACCTGGGCCGGATTGAAAAAAAATGCTGTAGGGTGGGTGTCGATGATCCCGGCTGTGATAGTCTTGTCTGCTGTGTCTTTTTCTGACTAGAAAGAATTCGGATGTGGAAACGGCAGCCCCCATGGAGTTGGGGGGGTGGGGGGTCATCTGAATGGAATTACTTTCTTATTATCCCTATCTTCTCTTTCATTATTTGTGTATAAGAAAGCCACTGACTTTGGGTATTGATTTTGTACCCTGCCACTCTACTATATCTATTATTTCTCGGAGTTTTTTGGAAAGCCTCTTCAACAAGTGGTGCTGGGATAACTGATCAGCTACATGTAAAAGAATGAATTTGGACCTCTGTCTAACACCATGCACAAGTATCAGATAAAAATGGATTAAACATCTCAATATCAGACCTGAGTCCATAAAGTTCATCAAAGAAATATAGGAAAAACTCTCTATGACATTGAAGCTAAAGGCATCTTCAAAGATGACACATCACTAACAAAGCAACTAAGAGCAAGGAAAACATATTGGACTACATGAAACTAAAGAGCTTCTGCACTTCAAAAGAAACAGTGACCAAGATGCAAAGACTTTCCAGAGAATGGGAAAGAATATTGACCCAATACTTATCTGACAAGGAATTTATATCAAGGATATATCAGGTACTGGTAATACTTTACAAGAAGAATACAGACAATCCCATCAAAAAATGGGGAGAGGAAATGAACAGAGACTTTGACAAGGAAGACATTTGAATGGTCAAAAGGCATACGAAAATATGTTCATCATCATTAATCCGCAGAGAGATGCAAATAAACACAACAATGAGATATCATTTCACACCACAGAGACTGGCACATATCCAAAAGACCAAGGGCAACATATGCTGGCCTGATTGCATAGAGAAAGAGACTCTCATCATTGTTGGTGGAAATGTGGACTAGTACAGCCATTTTGGAAAAAAATTATAGACATTCCTCCAAAGACTAGATATTGAGTTCCAGTTTGGCACAGCCATACCACTCCTGGGAATGTACCGTGGGAGGCCAAAAGCAGACAATGTAAACACTATCAGCACTTTTATTTTTATAGCAGCACTACTCACTATAATGCTCAGAATCTGGAAACAGCCAGAGAGCCCAAGAACTGATGACTGGATAAAGAGATGTTGGTACATCTGCACAATGGAATACTATGCAGCTGTTAGGAAACTAGAAGTTATGAAATTTGCCTATAAATGGATGGACATGGAGAGAATCATGTTGAGTGAAATTAGCCAGAAGGAAAAAGTCAAATATAGAATGACTATGCTTATTCACATGATATATATTTGTATTTATATATGTATAATCTACCACAAACATGTGGGAGTCAGAGTTTAGGTGAGACAGAGAAGGGAACAGTGTGCTAATAATTGTTGAAAGTGATAATACCAGCCTAGAACTGAGCACTGAGTACAGGCAAAAAGATACACATGATAACCTCTAAATATATGTATTGTAATCCACAGTGTGTCAGGAAAGAGAGAAAGAGAGAGAGAGGAGATAAAGAACCTGCCATGGAGTCAGGATAGGGGAGGCGGTGATCAATTGGGGACATGGTGGTGGGAAATGGGCACTGGTGGAGGGATGGGTGCTACAACACTGTGAGACTGAAACCCAACATGAACTTCTTTGTAATTGTGTATCTCATAGTGGTGTAATGAAATATAAAAAAAAACACATTCTAGACAGGGAAGGTAATGCAAATCTTGTCTAGAAAGAATGCAGTGACCAAGAAAAATAACAGAAAATTGTGGCACAAAAGTCTGTTTCCTGACTTAGTAAAAGTAGATTATCATGTAAAAATTTCATTAAAATATGAGTTTTTATTAATTGTGTTGCATCCCACAGTGCTCAGGGCTTACTTTTATCTCTGTGCTCAGGGATCACTCCTGGCAGTCTTTTAGGACCATATGGCATGCTAGGGATTGAACCCAGATCAACCACAGACAAGCAAGTGCCCTTGCCTACTAAACTCATTCTCCGTTATTTTGTTATAACTATCTTTATATATGTTTAGAGGGGACCTCACCTTGCTGTTCTCAGGATTTACTCCTAGCTCTGCATTTAGGGACAGGTACAGGGGAGAATATTGGGTATTGGGATGTAATTCCAGTACATTGTGTGCAAAGCTACAACCTACCCCCCGTACACTCTACACTATTCACCTTGTCCCCAGTTATTTACTTATCAAAAGTCTGTGTAAAAATGTGTACAATATGTGCAATTCTTTGATAGCTGAACTTCTGTTTTCAGTAATGCTAGAACACTTTGTCTATCATGCTGAGTTACCAAATAATAGCTTCTCTGTATCATTTCATAAGCATTTGTAAACATTATACATAAGATATCTTTTGAACCTCAAAGATACCAATTAATTATTTTTACTGCAATTAATTATTTTTTTACTGAATGTTTTGGAAATCATTCCCAAACTCCTTCATGGTAGTAACCATTCCACTATGTAGTTGCTTTCAGAAGTAACTCTGGAATATTTTAGATGAAAGGGAAAATAATTTTCTATCAAACTGTAAGTTAAAGGAAGTAGAAAGTTTCTTTAAGTAACAGGAAATAGGTTTTTATTTTTATAAAAGGCAATCAAGGGAATTTAGTTACAACAAATGTTTTTTATAAATATTTAAAACTCAAAATATTTTAGTAAAGTAATTATCACTAAAGTTCTTCATAGATGTACTAACCAGACAGTCTTGATATCATAATATGCAGGGGAGAATTAACTTCCCAGAAAACTATATTAAATATAATGATTATATGTTGTTCTATACTTTATGTTTTATGTGTTATATACTTGAAATATAATTGTGATATATTTTACTTTCATTATATGTTTATATTTTACTCTTCCTAATTATTTTAGTAATATACACTTAAGGAAAAACAACAGTAAGCAGGATTTTCAGCTTTTAGTTATTTTCCTCTGATCAATTCTACAGTTCTAAGCCTTCTTCTGGAAGTTCAATTTAATCGCATTAATCCCTAGCTCAAAAGAAATAATCAATGATGCTTCATTGTCTACAGAATTAAACCCTTCCTCCCTAGAATCACGTCCCCTTATCATCTGATTCCAACCTCAATTTCAAAAACATGCCCCATGTCTATTTTGCACATGCTGTGGTCTCTTAGCAGCATAATGAAATGTTCACAGAGCTAAATGATGAATTGTTCAACTTAGTAAAGTGCTTTAGATCTGAACGTGTGTTTATAGGAGAATTGGTAATTAAATCACTTTTCAAGGGAATGCACATTGGAGCAGAGTAGGACTTTAGGAACAATAGAAAACACAGCGGCAAGGAGTTAGAGTTTTCACCTGCCCTCATTTGTGCAGACACTGTTTGCTTTGCAGGCAGCCACACCTCTCATAGTAGGTTTCATTATATTTTATTTTGACACAGACCACCTACTTGTGCATATGGCTATTTATGTACAAACTGTGTCTCTCGAACATGAAATACTTTAAGAGAGCCCAGGCTTTTTAGATAAAGTAACCAATTTTAGTTTTTTCAAAAATTAACTAACCTTTCAGTCTCTCAAAAAAAACTCACAGTAAGACCAGCTGTTTAACAAGAACCTCAACAATGTCCAATTCTTCCCTCAACTGCCTCCATTTCCTATCTCTTCTCATCAACTTTTATTCCACAATCATACACTAAGAAACCTCCTGACCAAAATCTTTGTTGATGAATCTGTTGAACTTTTGGTGGTGTTGCTATTGTTTCATGAACCTCAAAGGAACACTTCTAAGCATGAAAAATAAATGGGGAGGGCTTTGGTCATACGAAGGGGATATCAAATGGATAGAGCAAAAACGTCTTAACTGTTCATCCTTAAAATTCATTCCTAGTAACACATGTCACCCCAAACACACTTACTTCTGGTAACAAAAAAACACCACTAAGTCTACCTAAGTGGCTCTGCAGCACCAATAGAACTCTCAGCACAGAAGCTCTCTCTCACAGAGGCCAAGGTACCTCTCATGTAGCTTGGCTTAGTTAAGCTTAACTGATTCTAAGAAATTTGGTTTGGAAAATACCTTCCCTTTTGCTGAAAAAAAAAAAAAGAGAAGTTTCTCTTTGTTTAAGTGGAGCTATGCTTAAGGAATCATATTTGAAATCAGAACAGGAAGATTCAGAGAACACCTGCTTGAAATAAAATTTTGCTAAAGTAGCATAACGACCTTGACACTCAGACAGAAATATAAGGGATGGCTTAATTCTTGATAATTTGGCATGTCAAACATTTAACTTCTGAAATTATTATATAAGTTTGTTTGAAAAGTCCAAAGGACTGGTTATGTTATGAAAAAAAGCTCTTTTATAAAAGCATCAGTTGGGTCTGGTTCCTATGTAAGAAACTGAAAGTCACACTCAATACTCATAAACAAAAATTTGAACAAAGTGAAAAATCATCATTCTTCTTGGACTTTTTAAGAAGGAGAGAGTATAGGATGAAGTGATAGGCCAAGACAATTGTCTTTGGGAATCATGACTTCTTGGGGCAGAGACACAGAAGTAGAAATCGGAGGTAGGGAAAATAAAATTATTATTCACTAGGAAAAAGAATTCACTGAAAGTTGTGTTCAGTATTCAATCAGGTTTATTTTATTTGGAACTCTCATATTCTGGATCTAACTGCTTAGCTCCTTAGATTTAGACAATTTTAGCTGTTATTTCCTCACATATGATTTTGCTCCCCTTCCCCTCCGTCCTTATTTAACCCCAGTGTTACAAATGCACCTCTAGATGTTTTTCATATCGTTCTTATGCTGACATTTCAATTAATAGCCTTTTTCTGATGTCTTTGACTGCTTTTCTCCTTTAACTCACTGAAACAATTTTCAGAATATTTCATTCTGCTTTAAATCTCTCTATTGCATTTTTCATCTCAGTTGATCTACTCTTTCTTTTTTCATATTTTAATTTTTTTTAAATTTTTTTATTATACCACCGTGAAACATACAATTACAAAGGTGATCATATTGGTTCTTGGTAATACAGTATACCAGCACCCATCCCTCCACCAGTGCCCCCATTTCCACCACCAATGTACCCCACCCCTTCCCACCCACCCCCATGCTGCCTTAATAGCCAGGTACCTCAGTTTCCTCTCTTTCTCTCTCTGTCTCTCTCTCTGTCTCTGCATCTCTCTCCCTCTTATTTTACACATTGTGGCTAGCCCTGCAGATATTTAGAGTTTATCACTTAAGTCTCTTTGTGTATACTCAATGGTGAGTTTTAATCTGCTATTACCATTTCCCACATTTAGTAAAACACTGGTATTTATTTATGTCATATTAATGAATGCAGTCATTCTATATCTGTCCTTTTCCTTCTGACTAATTTCAATCAGCATGATAGTCTCCATGTTGATCTACTCTTTCTTTAGTTCTTAGATTCTTATTTGATATTTTATCAGACTTTTCCCCATACTTTCTCTATTTATCATTATTAAAGTTTCCTTACACTTGTTTCTTCATCTTATTTAGTATTATGAAAAAATATTGTTTTGTCAATGGATTGTTATGGAAACATACACATAGAGTGAGATCCTTTGATTATTTGACTTGCTTTGGACAATCATAAAGGTGCATTTTCTAATAGAAGAAATATTAAAACAATAATGACTGTGAATCTAAACAGATTCATGTCTCAGAACAAACATACCAGAATGTTCAGAGAATTCTAGTAAACTATATTGTATGGCAATATAAAGCAACACTGTGATATAACATTAAAACAGAAAAAGTTGAAGATTAAAGTAATATCTCAATAGCAGTCAAGGGCAGTCAAATCACCTTCCTATGGACACAAAGACAAGACTCACATTTATGCTTCTCAAAAATGTGCAATCCAGCAGAATGAGGCGAAAACAACTAGAATTCTATACTTACTGAATGTAGACTTCAGAAATGAATGAAAGATCCGAGGACATAAATTAAAATGTTGAGGCACATAGACAAGAGAAAGGTGAGGGCTTATTTCCTAACACTGCATGCCCCTCAAGCATATCCTGGAGCAACCCACAACCACCAAGTAGGGAAGAGTGCATCAATAAAACTTGGGTTGCCCAAAAGCAGTGCTAGGGGGAGATATAAATAAAAGTAACACTTGGAAACTAACATTGGGGAAATTTGGGGCCAGAAAAATAGTACAGTGGATAAGCTCTTGCTTATCTCATGAATGACTCAGGTTCTATCCCTAGCACCACATATGGTCCTCTGAGCAAAACCCAGAGTGATCTGTGAGAACAATGCCAGAAGTAAATCCTTCATCCTGCAGGGTGTGGCACCCCCAAAAAAAGATTGAGGGAATTTGTTTTTGATAACTGGTATTACAAGAATTTTTAAAGAAAATTCTTGAGAGAAGAAGATGGAGTAATAATATAGCAAATTTGCCCTTTCCTAATGGATGTGGCCACAAAACTTAAAAAGGCAAAAAGGACATCACTCAAATAGCATAGATCAAGAATTAAGATAAGTGGTTTTAATATTAAAAAGTAAATGAAAATAAAGATTAAAAATATCTATATTTATAGTTTTATTAATTTAATACAAGCTTCTTAAACTTTTTCCACTTTTGACCCTTTTTACCCAGGAAATGTTAACACAAGTCTGAGTATGATAGGTACACAAAGGTGATAAGTAGAACAGCCATTTACTAATAATAAACTATGAGAAAAATAATTTTAAGAAGGGGCAATTCTGGTCCATATTGTGACTCTGTTTAACAGTAACGCTGGACTGAGACCCCTGTTGGGGATTTGAACCAGGATTAGCTACGTACAAGCCAAGTGCATTTCCTACTCTACAATTTCTCCTGCCCTCCCTTTTTTAACTTTTCGGGTCATAACCAGCTATGCTCAGGGTTATTTTTGGCTCTGCACTCAAAAATTACTTCTCATGTGTTGGGGGACCATATGGGATGTGGGGATAGCACCGGGATCCGCCATATGCAAAGCAAATCTCCTACTCACTGTACTTTTATTCCGACCCCTCTACTGTCCTTTATACAATAATGTAAAATGACTTTGCCAAAAAATCAATCATGAATGAAATGCAGAAAATAAAAATGTGACCAATATGAATTAAAATCATGGGGAAAAGGTGGAATGAAGTGATACCTTTCATTCATTTATATATGAGTATTCAGTATCCCTCTTTTAAAATAATTGAATGTGTTTTCTTGTGTTTTCCTGGGTTACACCCAGTTGTATTCAGGGCTTACTCCTGGCACTGCACGCAGAAATGACTCCTGGCAGTTCCTGTGGCAGGAGTCAAATCTGGGCTTGATGTGAGCAATGAAAATGCCCTACCTTCTGTACTATAGCTCTAATGGTGTTACACACATTTTGAAATTTTACTCTAGCGATATGACATTATTATTGAATGGAACTGAGTGAACAGCACATGGGATTTCTTTTTTTTTTTATTTTTTGGTCATACCCAGCACAACTCAGGGGTTATTCCTGGCTCTGCACTCAGAAATTCCTCCTGTTCAGGATGACTTGAGTGAACAGCTTCTAGACAATGGACAACAGGAAGATCGGGAGATAGTTGCCAATGTTGTGAATGTCTTCCTTCTAGAACAATAGAATTGTCCTGCTGATTTTCCATTGGGAGACAACCTTGCATTCAGACAGGTAGCATGTGAAGAACCAAAGCCAGTGTATTGATGAGTATTGATGGCAGATCCTTCAGATATTTGGATCTGACTCTGTCTGGGCCGGGTGCTCTTCCCTTCTTTACCAATGAAATGGCATGTAGGATTTCAGAAGAGAGAACATTGGGATCAACATATCCATCCTGTGGAATTTGGTGTGTGGGCATGTGGACATGGCTATCAAAGAAATCCAAGCAGAAGTCATAGGTAATCCTCTCCATTGCCTTTCTGGAAGATGTGATAGATCCATCAGTACATCAGAGAGCAGTCGTCTTGGTCTTTTAGTTGTTGAAGGACAGGCACCTTCAGGATATAAATGTATATCCTGATGATAATAAATACATCATATGAATCATATGGAGATTTACTGGTGCCCGCTAGAGCAAATCGATGAGGAACGGGAAGACAGTGATATAGTGACAGTGATGAATCATTAAAATACTAGCATGAATATGGTCAGTAACTACAAGTCATAGTGAAAAAAAATTGAATAGTACATAAATTAAAATAGCAAACAAAAGACCTCAATTTTCATGTTGATTAAAATGATGTGGTAGAAAACATCAGATTTCTCTGCTCTAAGTTGTTTAAAACTTCAACTTGTTAAAGAATTAATAATCTAAAATGATTTCACAGCATGCATATAAAAAGATATATAAAGTCTATAAAGAAAAACATTATGGATAAATATTAAATTTTCCCCAAAGAACAAAACACAAATACATAACATTCATCCATAAAAGTAGGAATATTGTACCATAATAATCCAACAGAATTTGAAAAATTAATGAAGCAAGTACAGTTATGATGTAGCAATTCAAAGTAAATACAGGAAATCAAGATCAGCAAACAGCAACTGAAACAGGGAATGTGGAAGATAAATTTGAAGAACTTAGGAAAGTTAATTAAAGGAAAAATATTGCAGAATAAAGTAAATGTATAAGATTATGTGATATAAGATAATCAATACAATTCCAAGAGGCATTAGTCGAGAAAAGGACTTGAGAGATAAAAAGTAGGTAAGACACTAACTTTGTACACTACTGACCCTAGGTCAGTCCCTTATAAAATATGTTATTTCTAAATTCCCCTAGATGTGATGCCCTGAGCATAGACCCAGGAGAAATCCCTGAGCACAAAAGGTGTACCTCAAACCCTTCTCCTTCCAAAATAATTAAATTTCAATAAGCACACACAGATAGTAGCGGGAGAGATAATACAGTGGGAATGAAACCTGCTTTGCACAGAGAAGACCTGGGTTTGATCTCTGACTCCATATATTCTCCCAAACCCAGGCAGAGTGAACCCTGAGCACAGCACCAGGAATAACCCTTTATCACAACTGAGTACAACATCTGAATAAAAAATACAACAGGGAAATGTAAATTTAAAAGAAAGAGAGGATCACTTAGAGATATGCAGATATCAATTACCTGACTAGTATCTGTTGGGGAGCCACTGGGGTCCCCAACAATACTAAGTGAGTTCCCTTGTACCTCTGAAGCCTGAAGAGAGTGGATGAAAACTCAGGATTCTGGTGTAGGTAGGGTATTTACCCTGCATGCAGCCTACCTGGTTTGATGCCGGGCATCCCATATGGTCCCCTGAGCACTGCCAGGAGTAATTCCTGAGAATAAAGCCAAGAGTAATCCCCTGAGCTTCGCTGGATGTGACCCAAAAAGCAAAAATGAATGAATGAATGAATGAATAAGCAAATAAACAAACAAATAAATACATATATAAAATAAACTAATAAAAATAAATAAATATAAATAAATAGAATAAAAAAGGATTTACTATCACAGGTTCTGATATACAATCCAAGAACAGGAAAAGTCCCAGACTCTGGTACCTGGCTGGGCCCTGACCACGTGTAGGCAAAGATGGCTGCCATCACATGTTGAGGCCCAACAGAGAATGGAGAGGATGGAGAGAGGCAAATGCCAAGGGAAGCCAGAATGGAATGCCCTTCTCCTTTCTCCCAGCTTATTTTACAGATAGATAACCTCCCAAACTTCCCAGATGAATGTAGATTAACAACTCTATGGAAATGCAACACTTCAGGTGGGCCTTCTCACTTTACAAGTGCCAGAGCTGATTCAAAGCCTCCCTAGCAAGCTGGGAAGGGATGCAAGTAAAGTGTAGCTGGAGCTTAAAGTAGGACATGTCGCCAAACATGTCAGGACAGACATGTGAACAAGCTGGCTTCCAAAAGGATTCAGCACAATCGACCATATCCACATGGTAACCAAACTCATTGAGGTTTGTAGGAAGTTCAAGATACCACTCTGTCTAACGTTGATTGATTTAATGAGAGCCTTTGATTCTGTAGAGACTGAAGAGGTTATTGAAGCCCTAGCCAAAATGGGCGTTTAAACCTAATACATCAAGCTCCTTCGCAAGTTGTATTACAGATTCAACACCAGGATCTCACCATTCTACAAGGAAGTAAGCATTGATGTCAAAAGAGGGGTTTGGTAGGGTGATACCATTTCACCAAAACTCTGCAGCACCACCGAGTATGCCATGCAATGATTAGAATGGGAAGGAATGGGAGTGAAGATAGACCATCAGCAACTAAACCACCTCCGCTTCGCTGATGACATGGTTCTAATAACACCAAACATTAGCCCAGTGGCACAAACCCTGGCTGACTTCGACTGAGAATGTGGAAAGATAGGTCTACAGCTGAATCTCAGCAAAACTATGTTCATGTAAAAAGAAATAGTTCAGATGCTCCATTCACTCTCATTGGAACAAACATCTCTGAATGCAGCAGTTAATTGTACCTAGGTTGAGAACTCAACATGTTAAACTACCTAAAACCTGAGCTGCACAGGAGGAAAAGAGCAGTGTGGAAGGCCTTCAAGAGCAGCAAAGAAATAGCAAAAGGACAAAGAAACTCTGACTCTGGGCACATCTCTTTGACTCCACCATTCTCCCTGCATCAACATATGCCTCAGAGATGTGGGCCCTATAAAAGTAGGATGAAAATGCTATTTGGGTCTCCCAGAGAGGAATTGAAAGATCTATGCTTGGAATATCACTCCTCACTCAAGTTAGAGAAGGAATCCAGAGTTCTGACTGCTGATCCAGAGTCAGGACCTCTGTCCCATTTGCCAAGTCATCGAAAATCAGATGGGCGGGACATGTGATGCGATTTAGAGATGACCACTGGACTAAAGCTGTTACAAACTGCATCCCATGGGACATCAAAAGATCCAAAAGATCGTGGTCGCCACCCACCTACAAGGTGGTCAGGCTTCTTCGTCAAGACCCTGAACGAATGATTTCAGGCTCTTTGTATTCTTGGCGCAAGTAGATGCCATTGGGTTACACTGGCACGTGACAGGGAGAAATGGAAACTTTACTGGTGCCCGCTGGAGCAAATTGACGATGCCACGGGATGTCAAGTGATCAGGTGTCAAATCACCCAACAAGTCTCTAGGATATTGCATTCTGCCTTCACTCTGCTTGCATAGTGGCCACATCTGAGCTCTGGGGATTTCATTCATGGTTGAGAAATGTTATCAGATCTTTACATTCATAATTGAGACGTGTTATACCTTTACATTCATGATTGATATGTATTATCATAGCTTTATACTCATGATTGATTAGTGCTATATCTTTATTCATTATTGATAAATGTTACATTTTTTCCTTCTTCGATGATCATTATGAAACTTATGCTTACCATTACCCTTGATTTTTTCACTGAATCATGTTCCTGTTGCACATAATAAAAATCATATGATAAAGGATTCATTGTTATGTTTTCTTTTTTTTCTTACAAACCTTTTATTTTAGAATGATCTTCTATTAGTACTACCTGCATTTAAATTTCTCGCCCAAGTGTCTACTTTCCTTAAAGCTCAAATTAGCACCAAGAGCTGATGCTAATTTAAGAGCATTAAGAGCTGATGATGTTTGGAAGCAAATACTCAGGATAATATTTATAAATTGAATAGTTTATTTTCCAGATGACAATGACCATAGCATTGTTATGGAAAATAAAATTGGGACAGTTCTTGAAGAGATATTGCTGAAATTAACATACTTGATCGGCTGAGATGGAAAACAAATGGTTGCACATTCGTGATAAATGTGTTATCTATAACAGATAAGTATGAGAGAATGGGCCATTATTAAGTCATACAGATGTTTTGTTAGTAAGAACCAGTGAAACTCTGATCCAAGAAATGAATATCACAGGTTAGTCAGTTTTCATTTAAAGGTGGAAGTAATGTTACAGTCTCCATCACTCTGTAAAAAACCTCAACAAAATGTCTTGAAAAATCAATAGTGGGTTGTGGCAGGGTATAGAAAATTGGCAGATATTTTAGCTAAAATGAGAACATTATTATTGATGGAATAATACTCTGAGATAGGAATGAGGATATCTGCATTAGTGTAAAGATATTAATGCATATTTTGAGGGATGGGAAGGGTGGACTATACCTGCTTATACTCCGGGGTCAGTGCTTAGGGATCATTGCTATTAATGCTCGGGAGAACGTAGGTAGTGCTTAAACTCAGGCTCAATCCTGAGTCAACCCCATGTAAGGCAAGTATCCTTCCCAATGTACTGTCTTTTCTTTTGCACAGAGCTAAGAACTTTTTATTCCCACTTCTGAAATTACAGATGTTCTATGGAGGAAGAGACCTGACCTTTCATGAGACCCAGGCAAAGATTTCACAAGAAAATTAATTATTCACAAGATAATAAAGATCTGAAATTTTGCCTCTATTTTTTCTTGATTAATCCCCAGGCTACATTTCAACATACATTAATCGAATATTTATTATGCTTGCTCTAGAAACTGAGAGTGTAATCAATATAGGAACTGAGTATTTGGCTAATAGATCCCATAAGATATTAGACTAACAAATACAAAAATGGTCTTATATGTGATGGAGAGAATGAATGGATTTATAATATAAGAGTAACTACAGACACCTGACAGTGCATTTCCTTCCCACTGCCAGTATTAACATCCTAGTAAGCAAAAGAAACGAGTACAATGATTCCTCTAGCTAATAAAGTTATGTTGTTCCTCTATGGGAACGGCAGAGTCAAAGAATATATTGAGACATGTAGGTATAATAGAATATCTTTACTCCCTTGGAGAGACCCGAGGAGAAAATACAAGGGTTAAGGATGCATGCTTTGCTTCTGTGGACTCCCAGTTTTATCTCCAGCACTTAATGAACCCTTAACACAGTCAGGTGTATTTCCTTAGGCATCCAAGAAACTCAGGACCGTGGTTTACCCAGAGTTGCTGCCTCAAACTTCCCTGCACCATGCCCTGTTAGCTAAGAATAGCTGAGGTTTTTCTCTCTGAAACTCTTGAATAGTATTTTAGAGGCCAACATAAAATAAATTAATTAGATGTGAATTATATTAGATACTCTGGTGAAGGGCACTGTACTGAAATTATGTACATGAGAAACCATTACTAATAGCATTGTACAACACTGAATCTCAGTATTTTTTTTAAAAATATATTTATATGTGGATATGGGTACATGACACAGTAAGCTAAATTCCTATAACGAAAATGAGTACTGTTGATACCTCAAAATATTTAAAAAATTCAATTAAAACATGCATTAGAGATTCCAAGTCATTATGCCTTTCAAGAAGGCTCAGGGATCCCCTATTTCTATCAAGGATGCATTGATGAAATAGCATTGACAGGATCAATCCCGATGTCCCTCTGTAGGCTGTAACTGAATGTGAGAAAGTTTGTTGCAAAACTGAAAAATATCATAGTTAAAACTAACTAATTAAATATGACAGACATGTTGGGTACAGTTAATCACCAAACATAAGGAGGATATTTTATTTGAAAGAACTTGGCTATCAGAATGGATTATTCTTTAATCAGAAAATGCATGCAACTTACCCTCTATGGACAGAAATGGAAAAATGGGAAATATCCTGCTGTGTAAAGTTAGAAGGAGAATGACCAATACAAAATGGTCTCTCTCAGGGAGTTTGCCTTGCACGCGGCAAGCCTGTGCGGCATGGGCTCGATACCCGGCATCCCATATGTTCCCCAAGCACCACCAGGAGTAATTCCTGACTGCAGAGCCAGGAGAAACCCCTGAGCATTGCCGGGTGTGACCCCAAAAAGCAAAAAAAAGAAATGGTCTCTCTCATTAGTGGGACACGATGAAACATGGTAAGGGAATTACAAGTAGTCAAAGGCTATAGAACCTTTTGAAGTGGCCTTAAGAGCTGGGTGTCCCCTGGTGGGTGGGATGCCAGCTTATGTGATGGTGGAGGAAAGCAGATACTAGCGTGGCCTTGGAGCACTGTATACACAAAATTTTATAAATAATACTGTAAATCACATTGAATCAATATTAAAAGCAAAAGAACGTGTCAAAAATTATACAATGTTTTTGTTGTTTTATCATTAATGATCTTTTTCACCTTAGGATTGTTCTGAGGATATACTTCTTTGACAGTTTGAATAAAGATGTTGAATTTGAAAATAAAAATAAAAGAAGGCTAGTCTTTGTAGTAATATAAAATATTTGTCAAAAAATTGAGAAATATGATACTGATGAACTATTCACACATTTATACTATAAATTCTAAACATAATTATGCTTACAAAAAAGATAAGCTACTCATAGGCAAAGGAAGCTAAATAATAGCATTGTTAATGGCTCTCTTTGGTCTATTTATAAATCAGTCAATGAAACAGTGATTTTATTAGCTAAACATCATCACTTCTAAGTAAGTACATGGTTGTGTGCCCTGATTATCAAATGTCATTAAATCTTTTAAGACAAAATTATGCATATATCTGTAATTTATGCAGAACAAATATCAAAATAAATCTATAATGAATGTTTACAACATCATCACATTTGATTTATTTAATATACACTTAAAATAAAAGCATTTTAATTGCTTCTTCAAGAAGATTAGTTCTTCAAACAAACTAATGGAAGAAGTCTTGAGATTATATTTATACATACATTTTTTAAATAATTAAGAAACCCTTTATAAATTGCTAATGTAATAGTTTCAGCAATTCAAAAGCAACAAAGTCATTTTCCATTAAATGTAAATCTTCTGATCTAAATATCTGTTTAATGTTTGCTGCACATTAAAAAAAATCACTACAGCAGTTATTCAGAGCTTGCACTGTTTGAAAATGCATGTTTTTTTTAACACACTAAAATGCACAATATAGATTTCCATCAATAGAAATGGTCACTAGAAACAGGAGAGATAGGAGAAGAGATAAAGCATCTGTATGGCATGTGGATATCCTGGCTAAATCCTTGACACCACATTGTCTCCTGAACATTATAAGATCTAGGTCTGGAGGCCCCTGAGCCTTGCAATGTCCCTGGATACCACCAGTGTGACGTGTATATAGGTGTATTATCTATCTCACAGGTCAGAGGTACCACTTCCTGCTGTTGAACCAAGAGTAACTGGGAGCTGGTGCCTACAAGTCTTGAACTCCACTGGAGCACTGTTCAGTACAAAGTGAATCCCAGATGCTTGAAAAATTATTGTTTCATACAAGAATCTGTGACTATAAGCAATTCAACGATTCTATTGGTTTATCCATTGTGTATTTGTGGCTTCAAGGGATAATTTTATCAGAGCATTATTAATGAGAATGTAATATAGTGAATTTGAACATAAAAAGTGTATTTGTTTGTTTGTGTGTTTTGAGCTATTCCTGGTGGTGCTCAGGACATATTCAAGTATCTTGTCGTCTTGTCAACTGCAACACCTGTAGTAGACTCTTTTTTTCCTTTTTTGGGTAACAAAGCAATTCTCAGGCCTTGCTCCTGGCTTTGTACTCACTAATTACTCCTGGCAGTTCTTGAGGGACCAAATGGGATTCCGGGATCAAATTCAGATTGACACTATGCAAGGCAATTGCCCTACCAGCTGTACTAACACTTTGACCCGAACTATTTTTTAAATGTGATTTAAAACCCGATTTAAATTATATAAATCAGTCCTTGCATATTATATATTGTTGTTTCTGCACCATATAAAACTATTTAGCAGAAATTCATGGTGCTTATATATTTATTTTGATATATAAAATCTATTTTCTATTTACTTTTTTGTATTTGTGACATATATTCCAAGGGTATATTCATGGCTTGAAGACCCTGAGAGAAAACTGATACAATGAACTGACTTCTCTCATTGTTGGTACTTAGATAAAATCAATGGAAAAAATTGAGTAACAGCAAAATGAAAAATAAAGAGAAACACCTGGAAAAACATAACCAAAAAATATTGCACTTTATTCCTTTATAATCAATGAGACAAAATTTTCAATTTTTAATCATTATAGCTTGTTGCAGGACATCTAAAAGCCTAAGCCTCTTCATCTGCCCTGGATTGCCTCCTACAGGTCACTTCATAGATAGGGGGTAGTCTGAATGTGGCAGTCTTATCTGACCATGCATTCTGTACTGGCTGGTATAAATATTCTCTCATGCTACCACAATCATCTTGGGACTAGCTAGATCTTACCAGCATATTTGCCTGGCCATATTGGATCTCTAAGTAATTAGACCAGAGAGAAATGCTCTTTGCCTTCAAGCAAGCAAGTATGGCTCCCTGATAACTCAAAGACAACTAAAATGCAAAACTACCGTGAAGTGGACAAGACTCTTGTGAAGGCTTGGGGGAAATATTTAACTGGCATTAGTACAGTCTTTAGTACAGAGACATGCCATCTCAGAAACCCCCTTCTCTACCCTATTTCCAGCCAGATTTTGGCTCAAGACATTAGTGAGTTGCTGGGAGAAATTACCTGAGGGTATTGACCCTCCCTGCCAGGGAAAGTTGCATTTAGCTTATAGCTCCTCTCAGCTCTGCTAGGAGGCTTTGATTTAGTCCTAGGTCCTTATAAACAGCCAGAAGGTCTCCTGGAGTTGCTACATTTCTATAGAACTATTTTCCTGTTTTCATCTCTAGATAGCCATCCCCTAGCCCAGACCAGAATGGGCTGGGCTGGGAGTTTGGGGGAATTTCTAGCTATAAAATAAGCTGCAAGAAGAAAGAAAGTCCCCTTTTTTGCCATTTCGGCTTCCCATGGCGTTTTCTTCTCCGTCCTCTCCATTCTCTGTTGGGCCTCAACATGTGGTGGCAGCCATCTTGGCCTACACGTGGCTGGGGCCTAACTGGGAACCCAGAGTCCGGAGGTTTTCCCTGCTCTTGGATTGTATATCGGAACCTGTGTTAGTAAAGCCCTTTTTAAAACTGCATAGAATTCCTGAGTCTTCATCCATTCCCCACCGGCTTCAGAGGTAGAAGGGAACTCGCTTAATGGCACTGTCGAGGACCCGCGGCATCCCGGACAATAGCTAATCATATTTTATTTAATGAGAAAAATCCCTATGTTTACATTATGGTTGTACTTAACAGCTGGATGGTTCATAAAAAAAATTCAGAGTATAAATTAGATCTGTAATTTGATACTATTAAAAAAGAACAGTTAAGACCTTTGAACCAAGGACAACTAGAATTTTAAATTTTTTATCACTCAATCAAATACGTCCAATTAGAAATACCATATGAGAGCTTGAACTTTAAAAGTGAAATTAAATGTAATAAGATTGAAGCTATGATAATACAGCAGTTAAGGCAAATGCCTTCGATGCAGCCAACCAGGTTCAGTCCGGAGTGTTAGGGCTCCTTTAAGATTTAAAGTCAGGGTCTTGCAAACGGCTGGGGAGGCTGGAGCTCGGCTCGCGCCGGCCTTAGCTGACCATGGAACCCCGAGGAGGGCAGATGGGCTCTGGGAGTGGGCCCGTCGCCTCCGGGGGTCCCGGAAGCAGCCGGATGAGACTCGTCCATCACACTAGCCACCATTTTCCTTGTCCAGATGCTGGGAAACTGCCTCACGACCAGAGGAACAGAGCAAAACCAGTTCGAGCCCAGGTTGCGGGCCACTAGGGTGGTGAAACAGTGATGTCTTTTGGTGCACTGCATTCCACGAAGAGCAGGAAAGTTTGTTGGGAGGGAGATATAGAGAGGAAGGAAATGACATGCAGAGCCCACCAGGTGGTTGGGGTGCGGGAGGGGGAGGGAGACGGGACATTGGTGATGGGAGATGGGTTTGGGTGGAGGGTGCGTGTTGGAACCCTGTGGAACCAAGACTCTACATGAGCATCTTTCAATTAAAAAAAAAGGTGGAATCTACCACTGACATGTGTGAATCAGAGGTTAGGTGAGACAGAGAAGGGAACAGTGTGCTAATATTTGTCAAAAGTGATAATGCCAGCCTAGAACTGAGCATTGAATATAGGAGAAAATATATACATGATAATCTCTAAATGTATGTATTGCAATCCACAATGTGTAAGAGAAGAGAGAAAGAAAGAGAGAGAGAGAAGAGATAAAGAACTTGCCATAGAGGTTGGTTTAGATAGAGAAGGGAACATGTGTGAATAAATGTCTAAAGTTCTGATGCTAACATAGAACTGAGCATTAAATACAGACAAAAAATGCAAATGATGGCTTCTAAGTATACATAGTGCACTTAGAACTGTACAATGTGTGGGAGAAGGAGAGAGAGAGGGAGAGGAGAGGAGATAAAGAACCTGCCATTTAGGCAGGATGTGGGAGGGGGAGGGAATTGGGGACATGGGTGGTGGCTGGGGGGCACTGGTGGAGGGCGGGTGCTGGAACACTGTGTGACGGAAACCCCCAAGCGTGAACAGCATTGTAATTGTATATCTCGCGGTGGTATAATAAAATGTTAAAAAAACCATAATAAACTTTTAAGAAAAAAAAAAGAACTTGCCATAGAGGCAGGCTGGGGGAGGGGGAGGGAAGTGGGGACATTGGTGGTGGGAGATGGGCACTGGAGGAGGGATGGGTGCTGGAAGACTGTATGACTGAAACCCAAACATGAACATCTTTGTAATTGTATATCACATGGTGGTGTAATAAAATATTAAAAAAAAAAAGATTTAAAGTCATAGTATCCTAATTAAGAGAAAAAAACAGTTGGGAAATACAGTTGAGTAAGTCAGTTGAGATTAGGTTCTCCGTCTGGCTGGCAGGAGTGAGTTAGAGGAGCAGAGAGCATGGGTTGACTAAGCTTGCTGAAGGACAGTGCTTGGAGATAGTTTGAAAAAAGTCTTTAAGGGAATTCAGAGCTTCTGGACTGCTTCAGTACCTGGTACCATCAGTTAATCAGCCACACAGCTGAAAACTGACACTGGCACCACATAAGGTGACAAGAATCCACCAGGAATGATCCATGAGTGAAGCAACGTGACTAAGCACTGAGCATTCACTGGTTGCAGCCCCCAAACAAAACAAAACAAGAATTTATAATTCTCAGCATTCAGAAATAATAATTTGTAGCTTAGTGTGGTTTTTGTAAACTGAGTAAGCAAATGAAAAGATTGCCTAAGTTGAACATTATATAAAATGTCTTAAACCCCAACCCTTTCATTCAAAACCACTAATGATTTTAAAACTAATAAAACAAAAAAAAAATAACTGGGATTACTCCTCTGTGCTCAGTGATTGCTCCTATGATGCTCACAGGACAAGATGTAGTGCTAGGGTTCAAATCAGGTCAACTGCATGCAACAACAGCACGTTATACCCGATAAAATCTCTCCGGCCCTCATCTTTCAACTGTCTTCAGTTATTACTTTGCAAGAGAAACCACTCAATTAGATGATTACCAACTCTTGGAATATGACCCAGGATCAACCCCAGAATCCCATATGATCCCCCAAGCACCACCAGGAGTAATTCCCAAGTGCAGAGACAGGAACAATGCTGAGCTTCACCAGATGTGGTGAAAATAATAACAATAATCATAATAAGAATAAGAATAAAGTTGTAATAAATGCTGTGTCTTCATGGATTATTTACAGTCAATGTCCATTTAAACTTTTTAAGCATTTCCATGTGTCCTTTTACTTACGTTACTTAAGAAAAGAGGTGATTTAATTTTTTTTTTTCTTTTTTGGGTCACACCCAGCAATGCTCAGGGGTTATTTCTGGCTAGCACTCAGGAATTACTCCTGGCGGTGCTGGGGGATCATATGGGATGCCAGGATCAAACAGGCTGGCTGTGTGCAAGGCAAACGCCCTATCTGCTGGGCTATCGCTCAGGCCCCTGATTTTAAATTTTAAAGAATTAATTTCATCGTTCATTTCCACTGTCAATTCATTTATCTTTTTATTTGAGTACTCTGAAAGACATTGCTGGATGACACTATTTAAATATTTATCAATTTTTGCAATCTAATATATCATCTTTGTTGAGATCTGCAATGTGGATTTTAAAGTAGAAGTAGAAGATTTATAGTTTTGTACAGTATCCATTGCACTATCTGTAGTTAGGTCTTTAAATATAGAATTTTTTAAAGGCTATCTTTTATATTCAAAGAATTAACTGAGTCTTCCATGCCCAGTAAAATCATTGTAATTACAAGTTATTTGTAATTACAGTAATTTTTCAACTCTCCTCTTGTCAGAGGTAATTTATATCCATTAAAAAGTACGTTTAGAGGGAGGAGAACTAGTTCAATGATCTGAGTACATATTTTATATATGAGAGACGTCTGTTTAATCCTCAGCCCTCTATGGTTTCCCCTGGTACCAGCCTCTGAGCACTGAGCTTAGAGTACTGAGTCTTTAAAGTGCCACCATGTGTGCTTCCAAAACAGCAGCAGTGACAAAAGGAATACAAATTTCTAAGTGCCAGTACTACCAGTGGGCTCGGTAATAGTACAGTGAGTAGTGAGTGAGCTTGCTTTCCACGCTGCTGACCTGGGCTTGATTCCAGACATTCCATGTAGTCTCCTGAATGCAGATCCAGAGACGACCCCCTAGGCACCACTGTGTGCAGCCCTCAAAACTAAATAAATAAATAAATAAATAAATAAATAAATAAATAAATAAATAAATGCATACAGACAGACAGACAGACATATGTACAAAAATACATGCATAAATTCTTAAAGACACCAATTCATTGAACTTTGCCTACTGGAACCTGATTCCTGGAACTACCACTTGAAAATGTTATGACAGTCAGTGAGTTTTCTCTCATTATATTTGCTTCATTCCCATCAGATTCAAAAACTGTTTTCAGGGCTCAGGATGTGACTCAAAAATATGGTATAGTTTCATGGCATGTGCAAAAGATACTATTATGATCTGTGGACCCACATGATGCCCCCCAAATGAAATGTTTTTAGGGTCTCCTAACAATGCCAGTGTAGAGCACTGAACAGTCAAACCTGCAGCTCTGAGCCAAGTGACCTTGGGATTGACTCCTGGGTTTCCCCAGCGACATCTGCGTGTGGCCCTACTGAAATGGGACAAGGATGCAATACAGGGGTAGGAGCATGTTCGAAGGTGATTGTTCAGGGGTATATCCCTACTACAGCTGAGCCACCCAAATGTTCCCAGGTGTGGACTCAAGATCTCACAACCTCCACTGAAGCCCTGACCACTGCAGGCAATGGAAGCACAGCATCCTTGGGAGCTAGCACTGACCAAATACTGTCAGTTGCATTCCCCAGACTCCCTAAATATTGTTTGGGAGTCTCCACAAAAAAAGTTAATCAGATTTTAAATGATAATACCTATATCTTAAGAATGATATAAAAAGTCAACTTTATATAAAAATGTGTTGTGCACACACACAGACATACACACACACACTATAAATTATTACTAACAGTCAAACATCCAGAGAATGCCAGCAGCTCTTGCTCGATTGAGGACTGCATGCTTAACTCTGTTTTGCTTATTTATGTCACTGCTAAGGCTTTAACTTGATTTCATTTCTATCTATTACATTTTATGTGTTCTGTTGATGAACTGAGAAGCTGTAATGTGTATATTTGGTTTTCTCCCCTTTGTCTTTCTCCATGCTTTTTTGTATTCTATTGCTTATATGAGAAAATCACTCACATATTTGTTTTTATGCCTTCAATCTGATGTAGTCTACAATCCTGTTATTTTGCCCTTTGTTTTTCATTTGTATTTTTATTAATTGTGCAATTAAGGCTTTTGCTTCAAGCTAATTGCATTCATGTTTTGAGAATTGTATTTAATCCAATATGGAGGATAGATTTTGTTTATATATTTTTGCTGTCTTATGCATATTTTCTTAACATCTGGCTTTGTGGGGAAAAGAGGCAGAATTAGAGCCACTGAGACATTGCACAGGCCACGGAGTGCTGCAGGTGGCTGATGCCCAATACGGTCCTGGGAGCGCCTCCAGGCCTGACACTTGAGCACCACCAAGTGTGTTCTGACACTTTGAATTATGGCAGAAAGTGGGAAATTCTGTGAATGATGAATCCGTTGTGTTTCTTTCCCTGCATTTCTTATCATTTTAATATTTTCTTCTTAACTACTACATTTTGCCTAAATATCTCTATTTCCTTGCCTTGTCTTCTGTCCATTCTTCTCCCCTCCTTCTCCCCTCTTCTCTGTCCCTCGTGCAGTTTCCTTTTCTCTCCTCTCTCTCCCCTCTCTCCTCTCTTCCCTCTCTTCTGGACTTGGAAAATGTCAGCCCTCATGATGTGGGGGGTTCCTCTGGATTCTTGAGAGGCTCTGCTTGGCTGGCCTGCCAAGGGCTAGAACCTGCCTTCCCTCCTGGGCACCTCATGATCAGCTGAGCACATGGAGAGAAGGTGTAGCTCTGCACTGTGTATTCGAGTATCTGGATCAGGCATACCTGAGCTGGGTTTGAAAAAAAAACTGCTGTAGGTTGGGTCTGTAATGAGCCCAGATTGTGATCAGCTTTTGTGCGGGGTGAAGCTCTGATGAACTGGGTGTATCTGTGAGTGAGATGCAGTGAAGAGTCCATCTCATTGATGTACTCTTTTGAGGGCCATTGATGTATGGCCTCAATTTGAGTCCATACACCTCAAAATCAAGACTGCTAGAAATAATTTACAAAACCTAAAGTTGGGGGGCAGATTGCTCCCCCAAATGGGGCAGAGCTGCTACTTGCTCTCCCTGTGCCCAGCCCCTCAGGAGGTGCCCGGGGGGCGTGGTGGGTTCTAGCCCTGGCCTGCCACCCCAGCAGAGCCTCACAACAAGCCAGATGACCCGCTTACTCCATAGAGGGCCACCATTTTCCACATCTGGACTTCCCTCTCGTCACAACTCCACCCAGCAGACCAGACTATCACAGCCCGGCTCGGCGCGGCAGCAGCAACCATGCAGTTCATCAATAAACACTTTATTTACAGGTGACTACAACAGTATGCCACCTGCACGGCAGAGTGTGGCAAGCTGCTCGTGTAGTATTTGATATGCCAAATACCAGTAACATTTATATTAGGTCATTCCCATGACCTAATATAATGGTTTGAGCTCTTTATGTTCCTGGAGCAAGCAGATGCCTTTGGGTTCTACTAGCATGTGATGGGACATATGGAGATATTACTGGTGCCCGCTCTAGCAAATAGATGATTAACAAGAAGATAGTGATAGTGACAAAACGTTGGTAGATGGGAGTTGCAAGACCTTAATTCTGAACAAATGTCATAATTAAAAGCTCCACCTTCATTTTCCACATCGGACTCCCCAGTTTGTCAGAGCTCCACTTTATTTATACAATGTAAAATATATACATTATAATATATAGTAAATATATAAGGTAAATATACTTATATTCTTAAAATAAAGTCTTTCTTTGCTGGCATTTCTCAAAGAAGAATCTATTCCCCATAACATTGGATACAGAATAAAATTATTTTTATATATAAAGTCAAACAGTGTACAGTAATGCAAATGATCATTGTTGGTGCTCATAGGGGCCCTCAAAAATATTGGAGTTTGGCAGGACCCGAACTAATGACAATTTACACAAACCCATGGATAAAGGAATAAGAATGCAGCCTTGAATTCTAAATCTTTCTTTCTCTCTCTCCTCATTAATTCCTCATTCCATCTCACTTCACAGATATACCTCAAATTCAAGTCTTCTAGAAATAGATAATTTACAAAACATTGGTAGAAGGAATTGCAAGACCTTAATTCTGAAATAATGACATAATGAAGAGCTCCACCTTCATTCTTCTCAGAGATGAATCTGTCCTGGGTCTATAGGCCAACCCAGGACAAATGTTGAATCTTGGCCAGTTGTTTTATCCTCTCCTTAACTCATAAATAATCCTCTAAATATTTCTTGCTGTTTTGTATAAAGACAGTAAGGTGTAGACATTTATCTACACCTGGGGTTTAACTTATAGTGTGACCATTCCAGGGGACATCTCTCTTTTTTATTCTGGACTACATTCCTCTAGTCAGGTGTTTTTCTAATCCCTTAGTCCTTAATCAGTTAGATGCTTATTTAAGGTCACAACAGAATTTGTTCCATGACCAAACAGTTAACTTATAATATTGCTCAGGATATTTAGTCCGTCCCACATCAAAGCCAGTGTAGCTAACTCATGGCTTGCCCTAGGTTTTTCCAATACTGCAATAGGACTCTCCTCTGAGTTTTAAGGAACTATAATTAAACTAAGATCAACTGAGATTTTAAATTATGAAACATGATGGATACTCAGGAATAACTAATTCAGAGTTAATGAACTCTTATGTAAAAATGCATTGCCTTAACTGTCTTCCTGTGTCTGTACAAAAGGCATAAGAATATATAAAGGGCATACAGGAAGCAGAGAAACAACCTTTCACTTGCAGTACAGAACTCATGGCTAGCAATTAGGAGACAGACATATATGAACAAAAGGGTAATATACGATCAATGGAGATATGTTATATATCACAACTTGCAATGTATAAAGTACAGTTTTCCGTGAGAAACTAAAAGATTAACAGCCTGCAGAAGGAGGGACAGGTCCCTTTCTTTTCTCCTTATTTAATCTTACTATAAAAAGGAAATGGTCAAGGAATTAGCACAAATAACATTGTAGCAATCATGAAGAGAAACTTGCATTGTCCATGCTCCCATGTGATGGCATTAGCACCAGAATAGCCAATTACATGGTATATATTTAGTCAAAATACTGTTGCTAATCATTAACTGATGATGGCAGCTATGCAGAGAGTTTTCTGGAAAAACAGCAGAATAAGTAGCTGGGCAATTTTGGAAAGTAAGATTTAGAATGTAAGAGGAGAGAAGAAAAAATTGATTTTGACAGAGCTAAATTTAAGAAGAGCCTTTTTTCTTATCAGGAAATAAAATGTTTCAGAATTGGGCCAATTTATTTCTAGGCAACATCAGACTGCGTTCCTCGCCTGTATGTCTCTCTTGGAATGTCCTCAAGCTTAGTAAGTCACCATTTGCTAATTTATGCTTATACTCATTAACTTCATCCATCAGCACGCTCTCCATCCCAAATAACGTTTTAATTGATTTTCTGTTCAGTTGAAGAGCATTGTTCCTATCAGGCGTTCGCCTAGATACCAGTGTAGATTTCATGTCTACCTTGGAAGGCACTATGTGCCAGCTGTAAGCTAGAATTTCACTTCTTGGACTGTGTAACCTTAAAAACACAGCGTAAATGCTAATATCCCTCCACTTTTTACTTAAGTATTCTCTGAATCAGTGTCTGTAATATTGATTAAAAACTGATCATTTTTAAGGGCAAAGGAACATGCACACAAATAGTTTTTGAGCAACAGTATCCAATATCCAGGAATAGCAGCTAAGATCCTGGAATGGAGAAAGGATACTTGGATAAATTTTCTCTCCAGAACATTTTCTCAGATCAAAAAATGCAAATTTGTGTCAGGGGACAATACTCAAAGGCATGGAGCACGTGTGTGATATGTGTGAAATTATGAGCTTTGGTCCTGTCTAGATTTACAATAAGATTTACTGACTTTGGGGTCACATCTGACATAATCAGATTACCATTTCCTTTCAACTTTTCCAAAGTTCTACCCATTCACTCTTTGTCCCTACTCTATTCTTGCATTTAAAAAATGATAAATTGGAACAATTCCCCCATAGTGATTCCCAAAGTAGCGCAACAATAGAGATTCACTATGATTCATGGGGACGACCAGAGATTCCCCAGCTGAGCCCCAGGTTACAACTCCCATTCTGATCGTTTCTGCCTGTTGACTTATTCCAGTTACCAAATTCCACTGTGAAATTTTAAATGAAAAAAAACAAAGTAGTTTATGTAATGTTAGTATAATAAAAATAGCTAAATATACAATCATTTTGGACCATGCATCCAAAAAGTAAAAATAATTAAAGAACTCTTATCAGCAGCACTATAATATGCTAAAGAGCATTTATATAGTATTTGATGAACTTTTTTTCTTTTAATGGAGGAAGAAGCAAGACACACGGAGAGCATAATTTCAGAGACTTCAGTCTGATTCAAATATCAGTGTCTTTTGGTAGTAAGTTACTTCACCTACTAAGCTGAAATTTTATTATCTTCCAAATGATACTTAGAAAATTGTTAAAATCACATAATATAGCTAGTTTTGTCTATACTACTGGAGCACAGATATTTGGTGAATATACGCTTGACCTCTTATTCCTTCTTTTTCTCAAGTCTTCTATTGTCAGGATTTCAGAGAAATGACTTTTTTAAATTTTAATTGCTAGTCTTTATCTAGAAAATCATTAGTCCTATTATGATTTATACATTTAAATGGCTAATATCAATTTTACTACCTTGGTACCACAAATTGGCTGAAGTGAACAAACAACATTATATTTCTTCAGACAAAATACCTCCTAGTTTCTTGGAAGTCATTTGTTTTAACCCCCGTACATTAAAAAGTTCATTGATTCTTTCTGTTCATTTCCATTTAAACAGTAAAATATTTCTACTGTATCCTGCTTTGAACATGAATCATGTATCAATACCTTACCCTGAGTATTACTTTGGACAAGGTCTTTTATGCCTGCTTCCTATTTGTACTTCACCACCAATTTAAATATAGATTAGCTGTTATGGACCGGAGTCTGAGGATAGAGCACTATAAATAGCTGCAATAGAAGATGATAAATTTGTCAGTAGATTCAGGTATAAGATACTGACAGCTTCTAAACCAGTCTGAGAGTAAGGAACAACTTCATCTTTGCTAAAGTCAACCTCACTCATTGTACAAATAGAAGTTTTCTTTTGTAACATAATATTAAATTAGTATTTACTATGCCTTTCTTCTTAGTTGTTGGATCTTATTTTTATTCTAACTATATTGTTCTAACTGTATGTGTTTTAGCACACTGTGCCGCCTAATTGAATTATTTCTTGCCGTCAAAACTCACATTTTTTGTTAAAAACGTGTTTCTTAAAAAACACTATTGAAGTCTTCCCTGTCCCTCTTATTTATAAGCTTAACTTACAGTTTCACTGTGGTATGATCTTATTTAGTTACTTAAATGTATAGTTTAATAGAATAATGAGTATTATATAGTTATCTGCAACGCTTGGCTTATCTCTTTCCACTTTGGGTGGAGTTATAGTAGTAATAACAATGATAGTATTATATCTATAAGTAAAATTAATGTATTATGGTGTGCCTAATGCCAGTTGTAATGTGGGTGTCCCCCTGTGACAGAAAATTATATTGTATTCTCTTTTACAAATAAAATAACAGAATGCATCATAAAGTCCCTTGATTCACTACCCAGTACTATCTATCAGGAAAATATAAGGAATAATAAATCATAGCACAAAGTAGAAGAGGAAGGGGAGGAGTGTGAACTGGAAGAGGAGGATAGAAAGAGGATGAGCAAGAGTGGAAGAAATAGCTAAAAAAGACAAAAAACCTCCAGCTCAGGCACACATCTCTTCAACTCTACCGCTCTCTCCCTGCATTAACATTCGCCTCAGAGACTTGGGGCCCCCTAAAAAGCAGGATGAGAATGCTATTTGGGTTTCCCCAAAGAGGGAATCGAAAGAGCTATGCTTGGAATATCACGCCTCACTCAAGTGAAAGAAGGAATCAGGAGCTCCAATCTCCGTCGCGAGTTCCAGAAGTCTAGGACTCTGTCTCGTTTTGCCAAGGCATCGGAAATCAGATGGGCTGGACATGTAATGAGATTTCGACTGTAGCCGGTATGCTGGTCCCATGGGAGGTCAAAAGATCATGTGTTTCATGTAGTCCCCATATGTTTATTTTTTTCTTCTAGTTGCTTTGTTAGTGATGTTTCACCTTTGAATATGCCTTTAAAGCTTCAATAGTCGTGGAGGGGTTTTTCCTATATTTTCTTCAATGTACTTTATGGATTCAAGTCTGATATTGAGATCTCTAATCCATTTTGATCTGATTTCTAGTGCATGGTGTTAGACACAGGTCCAAATTCATTTTTACATGTCGCTGCCCAGTTTTCCCAACACCACTTGTTGAAGAGGCTTTCCTTACTCCATTTTAGACTCATTGCACCTTTATCAAAGATTAAATGATCATGTGTTTGAGGTTGGGTGTCAGGATACTCAATTCTATTCCATAGGTCCACAGGTCTGTTTTTATTCCAATACCATGCTGTTTTAAGTACTACTGCCTTGTAGTACAGTTTGAAGTTGGGAAAGGTGATGCCTCCCCATCTTCTTTTCCCGAGGATTCCTTTAGCTATCCTTGGGGGTTTATTGTTCCATACAAATTTCAGGAGTGTTTGGTCAATTTCTTTTGAAGAATGTCATCGGTATCCTCATAGGGACTGCATTGAATCTGTATAGAGCTCTAGGGAGTATTACCTTTTGACAATGTTTGATTCTCCCCATCCATGAACAGGGAATGTGTTTCCATTTCCTTGTGTCCTCTTTTATCTCTTGGAGCAGTGTCTTGTAGTAGTTTCTTTTGTACAGGTCCTTTACATTACTTGGGTAAGTTTCCGAGGGTATCTTGGGTAAGATTCCTAGGTATTTGATTTTCTGTACATGAAACTAAAAAGCTTCTGCACCTCAAAAAAGAAACAGTGACTAAGATACGAAAGCAGTCCACAGAATGGGAAAGAATATTCACCCAATACCCATCTGATAAGGGGGTTAATATCCAGGATATATCAGGCACTGGTAGAACTTTTACAAGAAGAAAACAAACAACCCCATCAAAAAAATGGGGAGAAGAAATGAACAGAAACTTCAGCAAGGAAGAAATTCGAATGGCCCAAAAAACATATGAAAAAAATGCTCATCATCACTAATCATCAGAGAGATGCAAATCAAAACAACAATGAGATACCACTTTACACCACAGAGACTGGCACATATTCAAAAGAGAAAGAACAACAAGTGCTGGCATGGATGTGGGGAAAGGGGACACTCATCTACTGTTGAGTGGGAATGCCGGCTGGTACAGCCTTTCTGGAAAACAATATGGACTTTCCTCCAAAGACTAGAAATTGAACTCCCATTTGACCCAGCCATACCACTCCTGGGAATCTACTCTGGGAAACCAAAAATACGCAGCAGAGCACCATCCCTACTTTTATGTTCATAGCAGCATTGTTCACGAATAGCCAGAATCTGGAAGCAACTAGAGTGCCCGAAAAATCGATGACTGGATAAATAAGCTTTGGTACATCTACACAATGGAATACTATGCAGTTGTTAGGAAAAATGAAGTCATAAAATTTGCCTACAAATGGATGGACATGGAGAAGATTATGTTGAGCGAAATTAGCCAGAAGGAGAG
>JAJIBD010000400.1:0-40682 GCA_021461705.1 Cryptotis parvus
ATCCAGGCTATGATAGGCTGGTCTGCTGGTGGAGTTCTGAGGAGGGGGATGCCCGGTGTGGAAAATGGAGGCCCCTCATGGAGTGCTGGGTCATCTGGCTTGTTGGGCGACTCTGCTGGGGTGGCGGGCCTGGGCTAGGACCTGCCATCCCTCCCGGGTGCCTCCTGAGAGGCTGGGCAGAGGGAGAGCCAGTAGCAGCTCTGCCCCATGTCTCTGAGTCTCTGGATCAGCATACCTGGGCCAGATTCAAAAAAGACTGCTGCAGGGTGGAACTCGATGAGCTGGGCTGTGGTAGGCTGGTCTGCAGTCTGCATTTGACTGCAGAGCAAACACAGACTCAAAAACTCAATTCTTCATGCAAACGAACTCCTTCAAAAGGGCCCGATGTTCGATAGAACTTTACAAGAAAAAAAAATCAGCCAAGCCCATCAAAAAATAGAGAGAAGAAAAAAAAGAAAACTTCCTAGAAATTCGAATAGCCAAAGGCATATGAAAAATGCTCATCATGAATCATCAGGGAGATACAAATCAAAAGGACAATGAGATAGCATCTCATATCACAGAGACTGGCACACATCCAAAAGAGCAAGAACATCCAGTGCTGGAATGGATGCAGGGAGAAAGGGATTCTTATCCATTGCTGGTGGGAATGAGGACTAGTCCAGCGTTCTTGGAAAACAATATGGACATTCCCCCAAAACTAGAAATTGAGCTCCCATTGGACCCAGCTATACCACTCCAGGGAATATACCCTGGGGGCCCAAAAACACACAGCAGAGACATCATCTGCACTTCTATGTACAGAGCAGCATTCTTCACGATAGCCAGAATATGGAAGCAACCTGAGTGCCCGAGGAACAGGCGACTGGTTGAAGAAACCACGGTATATCTACACAATGCAATATCACGTGGCCATTAGGAAAAATGAAGTTTTGAAATTTGCCTATAAATGGATGAATGTGTCGAGCGACAATGGTCAGAGGAAAAGTACACACCTTCTCACTGTATTGTTGCTCTGAACCCTATTGATTTTATTGAGAAGCGAAACAAAACAAAACAAAACAAAAAACGGCCCTGGATATAACTATTCATGCACTCTCTTCCGTTTCTTCCTTCAATGTTAGTTATTTCCTGGCTGCATTTTACTCTCACTGATCTATCAAGTGGTGATTAGATGCTGGTTGAAGTCGCCATCTGCTCTTGTCCTGCTTCCACTGTCCTCCTTGGAAGTTTGTTAGAGGCTGTTTGAAGTATTTTGCTTGCATTTTATTGGGTGTGTAGATGTTTAATTTTTATTTAAATATTATTGCATTACAGTGAGATCACTTGTATTAATTACTTCACTTGTCTTCCTGTTGTACATCGATTTGCTCGGGTAGGCCAGTAACGTCTCCATTTCTTGGGAATGAGGTTCATTATTTTTACTGTTTTTGCAATATCGAATATACCGCCGGGGTAGCTTGCCCAGGCTCTCCTGTGGCTCTGGCTTCATTCCAAGGGGCGCGGTCTTTTACTAGTCAGACTATCAACCATCTAGGGCCCACTGGGGAGAACCCTGGGTGGGGACAAGCCTGTCTCCTGTCTGGCACCTGCCTACACAGCCGGGCACCACAGCCACACCTGCAACACCTCGAGGAGATATACAATTACAAAGCTGTTCATGATTGGGTTTTAGACATACAGTGTTCCAGCACCTGTCCTTCCACCAGAGCGCCCTTCCCAACACCAATGTCCCCAGACTCACATTCAGCTTAACTAAGGAGCTAAAGGACTGGTCCAAAGAAAACGACAAAACACTACTTAAAGAAATAAAAGAGGACACAAGGAAATGGAGACAATCCCCTGTTCACAGATTGGGAGAATCTGTGGGCTGCGAGGCAGCCCATAACCTTGGCTTTCCCCATGGTCCTAACATTTCTGAAGCTACGGGATGGGGGGGGAGGCAATTTTCATGCAGTCTCTTCACTGAGTCCTAATTGGAGAAAGGGGGTTGCCACTGCCTGTCCCGACTCTTCTGGCTGAGCTGCGGGAGGGTGTGTCTCTTCTGGACTCTCTGTGGTACCCACTGGGGAGGGACATTTCTGCCCCGAAAACCAGGTATTTAGTGGTGGGGAACAAATCTACCACCGTAACATGTTTCTGGTGCTAGGGCACAAGTTCCTGGTGGCAAATGTTGGGAACATATCTGCCCCCAAGAATTCCTGGTGGCTAGCTTGGGAAGTTTTCTGCCCACTCCCCGCCCACCCCCACCCCCCCAAAGCCCCGGTGGCTACTGGTGGAGGATTTTTCCGGCTCCTGGAACCCTGGTGACCAGTATTGTGGACATTGATGCCTCTCAGGAATCGCTGTTAGGTAGATTTGGGGGGAATTCACGACGCTCAGTTTCTGTAGTGCCTTATTTTATTAAATACTAAAAGAGAGGAGGAGCACGGGAGCAGGAACGTGGGGAGGGAGGAGGAGGAGGGTGAGAGGAGAACCGTTGGAGCAGCAGGGAAGGACTGGGTTGGGGCTAGATTTGGATGACTTGGAGAGGGTAGGGTCCATCACTGCGGTAAAAGAATGGGAATAAGAGGGAACATGGAGACCAGCCCATCGCCTGCGGCACCACAATCTTCCTATTCTTGGCCGACTCCTTCTCCATCATCACCTCCACTTCACTGGTCTTCAAGGTCGCGTCCACCTCTGGGTTTACAATGGCCTTCACCTCCATGGGCTTCTTAGGCTCCAGCACCTCTTTCCCCTTTACCTCTGTGTCCTTTGGCAGTGGACTGGCTGTGGGGCAGCACCAGGGTCTGAGCCAGCCAAGAAGGGAGGAGAGGCCTGGGCGGGGCTCTCCTGGTCACCCTTCCCATAGCACGACCACCTGCCTCCCAAAGGAGGATTCTCCCTCCAGGGGACCCTTTCCCCTAGCACTCACCCTTCTCAGGGCACGCTTGTGACTTCAGCAGGGCCCGGAGCTGCTGATTCTCCTCCTGCGACTGTCTGAGGAGCTCCTAAAGGAGAGGGCGGTCAGAAAAGAGCAGGGAAGGAGCTGGCTGCCGCCTTCCTGCTGCCCTGAGCGCCTGCCTGCCGCGACTCTCACCTGGGTCTCCCTCAGCTCCTTCAGAGCATCCTCCAGGACCACCTGCCCTCTGGGTTGCTCCTGCTGCTGCTGGTCCAGGAGCTGCCTCTGCTGCAGCACCTGCTGCTGCAGCTCCTCCTTCTCAGAGACCAGCAGCTGGTAGCTGTCCAGATGCTTTTGGCTTGTGAGCAGGAACTGCTGGAGCTGGGTCAGATACTCGTCCTGCTGCCCTGAGGACTGGGCCCTTTGGTTCCGCACTTCCACCTGAGGCATGACACTGAGTAAGGACATGGTCCCAAACCCAAACAGTGGCTCCCAATGTGTCAATGCTTTCGTAACTATCTAGTACCGGGATAGGCCAGAGCCCAACTGAGGGGGCACGGTCCCTAGACACCTCAAACCGCACATGGGGACCAAGAAGAGTAACGCCAGAGGGGGAAAGTCTCTTAGAGCTTGGGGCTTTGGACCTTGCTTCTAAGCCTCATATCCAGTAAGGACAGACAGACAGCCGGGTACAGAGCCCTGAGGCCCTGTCCCAGGCCACAGTGGTAGCCCGGGGAGGGCTAGGAACAAGGTGCCCAAGGAGGTCTTAGGACACCTGGAGCCCAGGAAGGCCAGTTCCGTGGACAGAGGGACCAGGAAGCTCCTGGATGAGGGGGCCCTGGAGGTAACTAGCCCAGAGTCCCTGGGGAGTTCTGACTGCCGGCGGACGCTGCTGAGGGCCGCACTGACTGTCGACTTGGGCCAGGACTGCAAGCGGGACAAGGGTCATCTGGCCCACGAACTGGCCAGCGTGGGGGTGGGGGGCGCGGGGGTGCCATTACAAGACCTTAGACTGGGCCGCACATCCCAGTCCCAGCGCTTGTTCTCACCACCTTCCGTTCTTTGGCCAGCTGAGTCCTCGGCAAGCCAGTCTGGGTCGGCGCACGGGTTGGGGGATGGACGCCACAAGGGGCGGGGGGAAGGAGACACACAGTGGAGGAGGGGAACACGGGAGCCGGGGGTTGGAGCCACATCTCGAGAGTCAGAGTATGAGGATTTCACCACATAAACTGGTTCTCTGCGAGATGGTGCCAGAAGCGGAGGGCCCCGCTTTATAGGCCAGGTCGTGGGGCGTGGTCTCGGGTCTGCAACCCCATTGGCCAGTGAGAAATCCAGAACTCCCACAGAGTGACGTCAACAGTGAAGACCGCTCAGCTTCTCACTTGAGTCACAAAGTCCTCGTGGGCCTGAGGGACCTCCCCCCAGCCCACAACCACCATTGCTCCTTTTGGATTGGCCCTCACCCAAGATGTGGCCTCCGAATGCCGTGGCCAGAGCGCTGCCTCCTCACGACTCCCTGTTCTTCGGGATGGCCTGACAGTCATGCCTATCGGCCAATACCACCTCCTTAAAAATTGAACTCCAACTTTATCACCCAGTTAAAAATTTTGGAATCCCTCAAACACCACTGTACTGACATGCCAAGTAGCACAACACTGTCAATACATGTAAAGTAGAAGCTCAGCAATCACCGAATATGTACACACAACACTGATCCTGTAATAACAGTATCAGTAACTTTGTATACAAGGGCTCATTGGTTCACTGTGAGACTGGACAACCTTCACTATCTTCTAAGAAATCCTTGCTAGATCATGCCCGCAAACAAGAGCAAGCAATATAAAATAGATTATTGAGGGTCTGCTCTAGGGGCAGGCTTAAGTGCTGGTTGGAAAAATTGCAAATGATGCTGGTGGGCTGTTGTAATGGTGGTGTGCACTTGGAGTGGTGGGCCTTTGAAACGGTGGTGGCAGTTGCACTCTTAGCAGACTTTTACAGTAGCGGTGGACAGTTGTAGCGACGTGGTAGGAAATGAGTGACATCCACCTGCCAAAGCTGATTAGAAGTTTGTCCTCAAGGACCACTTCCAGAGTCTCTACGGTTTACAATTTAAAGGCGCACGGGTTGGAAGGGGTTTTACTAGATGTCGAGCTTGGTGGCAAGGTATTTTATAAGCAACATGTTAGCAAGCCGTGTTAACATGTAACCAGCTGCTCCAGTGCCAGCTATATTATCTAAGGTTCTGCCCCTAGTTTCACTCTGGCTTAGGTTATCCCTAGACATATTATAAGCCTCTTCTGCAACCGTGTTCTCCACTGTGCATATTGCTCAGGAGTTAATGCCGTTTTACAATCAACCTCAAGTTGCGAGTGATCTACAGCTTCTGGTTGGACCATCCGCTAATAACTCATACCACTACTGTGAATTTGGCCCATATAAGTAAGAGCCCTTTAAAATTCTTTCATCGGATATTCGGCAACCTCAGAATGTCCAGCTTTGTTTTGCCCTAGTTCATCCTGCTTAGTAATAACAGGGAAGGACATAAAGAAATCCTACCGCGTTCTGAAGTTTTCCTCTGATGGGGAAAACACAGGACCAGCAGACAGTGGCTCCTGTGACGTCACAGGTTGACTTTTGGCAGCATATCTATGATAGTCTATCGACGTACTCCTGAGCACATCCAGGAGTAATTCCTGAGTGCAGAGCCAGGAGTAGCCCCTGAGCATTGCCGGGTGTGACCCTAAAAGGAAAAAAAAAAGAAAAAGAAAAAAGTATTGGGGGAAGACTAGGGGTACGGCTGTAAATAATTCAATATTCATTTTTGTTGTTGTTGTTTATATTCAACTTCCTGTTTGGAAGTTTGTTGTAACAAAATCAGAGGATTGTAAATTCTTGGGGCAATGAACAGAAGAAAAATGCTTATGTTAGAAAATGTCATCTCTAGGCTCTGTTGTGTTACACTGAAAAAATAAAATAAAATTATGGAATGGAACAAAAAAAGAGACCCAGAGTGGCAAAATGGATCAAAAAAACTGAATGCAACATTCTGTTTCCTACAAGAAACACATTTGAATATTCAGAGAAAACTGTATCACTGTATCATTGTCTTCCAGTTCATCATCGATTTGCTCGAGCGGGCACCAGTAATAACTCCATATGACCTGTCTCATGCATGTGGAGCCCAAGGGCACAGGCTAGCTCCAGGAACATAAGGAGCCTCAAGCCGTTCCATCAGGTCATGGGGATGAAGTCTATAATTGGTACAGGTATTTGGCATATCAAATACGACACGGATAGCTTGCCAGGCTCTGCAGTGCGGATAGCATACACTTGTAGTCATCTGAAAATCCAGCATTTATGGATGAACCATGCGAGCGCTTGTAGCCGCGCGATCCAGGCTATGATAGGCTGGTCTGCTGGTGGAGTTCTGAGGAGGGGGATGCCCGGGTGTGGAAAATGGAGGCCCCTCATGGAGTGCTGGGTCATCTGGCTTGTTGGGAGACTCTGCTGGGGTGGCGGGCCTGGGCTAGGACCTGCCATCCCTCCCGGGTGCCTCCTGAGAGGCTGGGCAGAGGGAGAGCCAGTAGCAGCTCTGCCCCATGTCTCTGAGTCTCTGGATCAGCATACCTGGGCCAGATTCAAAAAAGACTGCTGCAGGGTGGAACTCGATGAGCTGGGCTGTGGTAGGCTGGTCTGCAGTCTGCATTTGACTGCAGAGCAAACACAGACTCAAAAACTCAATTCTTCATGCAAACGAACTCCTTCAAAAGGGCCCGATGTTCGATAGAACTTTACAAGAAAAAAAATCAGCCAAGCCCATCAAAAAATAGAAGAGAAGAAAAAAAAAACTTCCTAGAAATTCGAATAGCCAAAGGCATATGAAAAATGCTCATCATGAATCATCAGGGAGATACAAATCAAAAGGACAATGAGATAGCATCTCATATCACAGAGACTGGCACACATCCAAAAGAGCAAGAACATCCAGTGCTGGAATGGATGCAGGGAGAAAGGGATTCTTATCCATTGCTGGTGGGAATGAGGACTAGTCCAGCGTTCTTGGAAAACAATATGGACATTCCCCCAAAACTAGAAATTGAGCTCCCATTGGACCCAGCTATACCACTCCAGGGAATATACCCTGGGGGCCCAAAAACACACAGCAGAGACATCATCTGCACTTCTATGTACAGAGCAGCATTCTTCACGATAGCCAGAATATGGAAGCAACCTGAGTGCCCGAGGAACAGGCGACTGGTTGAAGAAACCACGGTATATCTACACAATGCAATATCACGTGGCCATTAGGAAAAATGAAGTTTTGAAATTTGCCTATAAATGGATGAATGTGTCGAGCGACAATGGTCAGAGGAAAAGTACACACCTTCTCACTGTATTGTTGCTCTGAACCCTATTGATTTTATTGAGAAACGAAACAAAACAAAACAAAACAAAAAAAGGCCCTGGATATAACTATTCATGCACTCTCTTCCGTTTCTTCCTTCAATGTTAGTTATTTCCTGGCTGCATTTTACTCTCACTGATCTATCAAGTGGTGATTAGATGCTGGTTGAAGTCGCCATCTGCTCTTGTCCTGCTTCCACTGTCCTCCTTGAAGTTTGTTAGAGGCTGTTTGAAGTATTTTGCTTGCATTTTATTGGGTGTGTAGATGTTTAATTTTTATTTAAATATTATTGCATTACAGTGAGATCACTTGTATTAATGACTTCACTTGTCTTCCTGTTGTACATCGATTTGCTCGGGTAGGCCAGTAACGTCTCCATTTCTTGGGAATGAGGTTCATTATTTTTACTGTTTTTGCAATATCGAATATACCGCGGGTAGCTTGCCAGGCTCTCCTGTGGCTCTGGCTTCATTCCAAGGGGCGCGGTCTTTTACTAGTCAGACTATCAACCATCTAGGGCCCACTGGGGAGAACCCTGGGTGGGGACAAGCCTGTCTCCTGTCTGGCACCTGCCTACACAGCCGGGCACCACAGCCACACCTGCAACACCTCGAGGAGATATACAATTACAAAGCTGTTCATGATTGGGTTTTAGACATACAGTGTTCCAGCACCTGTCCTTCCACCAGAGCGCCCTTCCCAACACCAATGTCCCCAGACTCACATTCAGCTTAACTAAGGAGCTAAAGGACTGGTCCAAAGAAAACGACAAAACACTACTTAAAGAAATAAAAGAGGACACAAGGAAATGGAGACAATCCCCTGTTCACAGATTGGGAGAATCTGTGGGCTGCGAGGCAGCCCCATAACCTTGGCTTTCCCCATGGTCCTAACATTTCTGAAGCTACGGGATTGGGGGGAGGCAATTTTCATGCAGTCTCTTCACTGAGTCCTAATTGGAGAAAGGGGGTTGCCACTGCCTGTCCCGACTCTTCTGGCTGAGCTGCGGGAGGGTGTGTCTCTTCTGGACTCTGTGGTACCCACTGGGGAGGGACATTTCTGCCCGAAAACCAGGTATTTAGTGGTGGGGAACAAATCTACCACCGTAACATGTTTCTGGTGCTAGGGCACAAGTTCCTGGTGGCTAATGTTGGGAACATATCTGCCCCCAAGAATTCCTGGTGGCTAGCTTGGGAAGTTTTCTGCCCACTCCCCGCCCACCCCCACCCCCCCAAAGCCCCGGTGGCTACTGGTGGAGGATTTTTCCGGCTCCTGGAACCCTGGTGACCAGTATTGTGGACATTGATGCCTCTCAGGAATCGCTGTTAGGTAGATTTGGGGGAATTCACGACGCTCAGTTTCTGTAGTGCCTTATTTTATTAAATACTAAAAGAGAGGAGGAGCACGGGAGCAGGAACGTGGGAGGAGGAGGAGGAGGAGGGTGAGAGGAGAACCGTTGGAGCAGCAGGGAAGGACTGGGTTGGGGCTAGATTTGGATGACTTGGAGAGGGTAGGGTCCATCACTGCGGTAAAAGAATGGGAATAAGCGGGAACTTGGAGACCAGCCCATCGCCTGCGGCACCACAATCTTCCTATTCTTGGCCGACTCCTTCTCCATCATCACCTCCACTTCACTGGTCTTCAAGGTCGCGTCCACCTCTGGGTTTACAATGGCCTTCACCTCCATGGGCTTCTTAGGCTCCAGCACCTCTTTCCCCTTTACCTCTGTGTCCTTTGGCAGTGGACTGGCTGTGGGGCAGCACCAGGGTCTGAGCCAGCCAAGAAGGGAGGAGAGGCCTGGGCGGGGCTCTCCTGGTCACCCTTCCCATAGCACGACCACCTGCCTCCCAAAGGAGGATTCTCCCTCCAGGGGACCCTTTCCCCTAGCACTCACCCTTCTCAGGGCACGCTTGTGACTTCAGCAGGGCCCGGAGCTGCTGATTCTCCTCCTGCGACTGTCTGAGGAGCTCCTAAAGGAGAGGGCGGTCAGAAAAGAGCAGGGAAGGAGCTGGCTGCCGCCTTCCTGCCCTGAGCGCCTGCCTGCCGCGACTCTCACCTGGGTCTCCCTCAGCTCCTTCAGAGCATCCTCCAGGACCACCTGCCCTCTGGGTTGCTCCTGCTGCTGCTGGTCCAGGAGCTGCCTCTGCTGCAGCACCTGCTGCTGCAGCTCCTCCTTCTCAGAGACCAGCAGCTGGTAGCTGTCCAGATGCTTTTGGCTTGTGAGCAGGAACTGCTGGAGCTGGGTCAGATACTCGTCCTGCTGCCCTGAGGACTGGGCCCTTTGGTTCCGCACTTCCACCTGAGGCATGACACTGAGTAAGGACATGGTCCCAAACCCAAACAGTGGCTCCCAATGTGTCAATGCTTTCGTAACTATCTAGTACCGGGATAGGCCAGAGCCCAACTGAGGGGGCACGGTCCCTAGACACCTCGAAACCGCACATGGGGACCAAGAAGAGTAACGCCAGAGGGGGAAAGTCTCTTAGAGCTTGGGGCTTTGGACCTTGCTTCTAAGCCTCATATCCAGTAAGGACAGACAGACAGCCGGGTACAGAGCCCTGAGGCCCTGTCCCAGGCCACAGTGGTAGCCCCGGGGAGGGCTAGGAACAAGGTGCCCAAGGAGGTCTTAGGACACCTGGAGCCCAGGAAGGCCAGTTCCGTGGACAGAGGGACCAGGAAGCTCCTGGATGAGGGGGCCCTGGAGGTAACTAGCCCAGAGTCCCTGGGGAGTTCTGACTGCCGGCGGACGCGCTGCTGAGGGCCGCACTGACTGTCGACTTGGGCCAGGACTGCAAGCGGGACAAGGGTCATCTGGCCCACGAACTGGCCAGCGTGGGGGGGGGGGCGGGGGTGCCATTACAAGACCTTAGACTGGGCCGCACATCCCAGTCCCAGCGCTTGTTCTCACCACCTTCCGTTCTTTGGCCAGCTGAGTCCTCGGCAAGCCAGTCTGGGTCGGCACCGGGTTGGGGGATGGACGCCACAAGGGGGCGGGGGAAGGAGACACACAGTGGAGGAGGGGGAACACGGAGCCGGGGGTTGGAGCCACATCTCGAGAGTCAGAGTATGAGGATCTCACCACATAAACTGGTTCTCTGCGAGATGGTGCCAGAAGCGGAGGGCCCCCGCGCTTTATAGGCCAGGTCGTGGGCGTGGTCTCGGGTCTGCAACCCCATTGGCCAGTGAGAAATCCAGAACTCCCACAGAGTGACGTCAACAGTGAAGACCGCTCAGCTTCTCACTTGAGTCACAAAGTCCTCGTGGGCCTGAGGGACCTCCCCCAGCCCACAACCACCATTGCTCCTTTTGGATTGGCCCTCACCCAAGATGTGGCCTCCGAATGCCGTGGCCAGAGCGCTGCCTCCTCACGACTCCCTGTTCTTCGGGATGGCCTGACAGTCATGCCTATCGGCCAATACCACCTCCTTAAAAATTGAACTCCAACTTTATCACCCAGTTAAAAATTTTGGAATCCCTCAAACACCACTGTACTGACATGCCAAGTGGCACAACACTGTCAATACATGTAAAGTAGAAGCTCAGCAATCACCGAATATGTACACACAACACTGATCCTGTAATAACAGTATCAGCAACTTTGTATACAAGGGCTCATTGGTTCACTGTGAGACTGGACAACCTTCACTATCTTCTAAGAAATCCTTGCTAGATCATGCCCGCAAACAAGAGCAAGCAATATAAAATAGATTATTGAGGGTCTGCTCTAGGGGCAGGCTTAAGTGCTGGTTGGAAAAATTGCAAATGATGCTGGTGGGCTGTTGTAATGGTGGTGTGCACTTGGAGTGGTGGGCCTTTGAAACGGTGGTGGCAGTTGCACTCTTAGCAGACTTTTACAGTAGCGGTGGACAGTTGTAGCGACGTGGTAGGAAATGAGTGACATCCACCTGCCAAAGCTGATTAGAAGTTTGTCCTCAAGGACCACTTCCAAGTCTCTACGGTTACAATTTAAAGGCGCACGGGTTGGAAGGTGTTTTACTAGATGTCGAGCTTGGTGGCAAGGTATTTTATAAGCAACATGTTAGCAAGCCGTGTTAACATGTAACCAGCTGCTCCAGTGCCAGCTATATTATCTAAGGTTCTGCCCCTAGTTTCACTCTGGCTTAGGTTATCCCTAGACATATTATAAGCCTCTTCTGCAACCGTGTTCTCCACTGTGCATATTGCTCAGGAGTTAATGCCGCTTTACAATCAACCTCAAGTTGCGAGTGATCTACAGCTTCTGGTTGGACCATCCGCTAATAACTCATACCACTACTGTGAATTTGGCCCATATAAGTAAGAGCCCTTTAAAATTCTTTCATCGGATATTCGGCAACCTCAGAATGTCCAGCTTTGTTTTGCCCTAGTTCATCCTGCTTAGTAATAACAGGGAAGGACATAAAGAAATCCTACCGCGTTCTGAAGTTTTCCTCTGATGGGGAAAACACAGGACCAGCAGACAGTGGCTCCTGTGACGTCACAGGTTGACTTTTGGCAGCATATCTATGATAGTCTATCGACGTACTCCTGAGCACATCCAGGAGTAATTCCTGAGTGCAGAGCCAGGAGTAGCCCCTGAGCATTGCCGGGTGTGACCCTAAAAGGAAAAAAAAAAGAAAAAGAAAAAAGTATTGGGGGAAGACTAGGGGTACGGCTGTAAATAATTCAATATTCATTTTTGTTGTTGTTGTTTATATTCAACTTCCTGTTTGGAAGTTTGTTGTAACAAAATCAGAGGATTGTAAATTCTTGGGGCAATGAACAGAAGAAAAATGCTTATGTTAGAAAATGTCATCTCTAGGCTCTGTTGTGTTACACTGAAAAAATAAAATAAAATTATGGAATGGAACAAAAAAAGAGACCCAGAGTGGCAAAATGGATCAAAAAAACTGAATGCAACATTCTGTTTCCTACAAGAAACACATTTGAATATTCAGAGAAAACTGTATCACTGTATCATTGTCTTCCAGTTCATCATCGATTTGCTCGAGCGGGCACCAGTAATATCTCCATATGACCTGTCTCATGCATGTGGAGCCCAAGGGCACAGGCTAGCTCCAGGAACATAAGGAGCCTCAAGCCGTTCCATCAGGTCATGGGAATGAAGTCTATAATTGGTACAGGTATTTGGCATATCAAATACGACACGGATAGCTTGCCAGGCTCTGCAGTGCGGATAGCATACACTTGTAGTCATCTGAAAATCCAGCATTTATGGATGAACCATGCGAACGCTTGTAGCCGCGCGATCCAGGCTATGATAGGCTGGTCTGCTGGTGGAGTTCTGAGGAGGGGGATGCCCGGGTGTGGAAAATGGAGGCCCCTCATGGAGTGCTGGGTCATCTGGCTTGTTGGGAGACTCTGCTGGGGTGGCGGGCCTGGGCTAGGACCTGCCATCCCTCCCGGGTGCCTCCTGAGAGGCTGGGCAGAGGGAGAGCCAGTAGCAGCTCTGCCCCATGTCTCTGAGTCTCTGGATCAGCATACCTGGGCCAGATTCAAAAGAGACTGCTGCAGGGTGGAACTCGATGAGCTGGGCTGTGGTAGGCTGGTCTGCAGTCTGCATTTGACTGCAGAGCAAACACAGACTCAAAAACTCAATTCTTCATGCAAACGAACTCCTTCAAAAGGGCCCGATGTTCGATAGAACTTTACAAGAAAAAAAAATCAGCCAAGCCCATCAAAAAATAGAAAGAAGAAAAAAACAAAACTTCCTAGAAATTCGAATAGCCAAAGGCATATGAAAAATGCTCATCATGAATCATCAGGGAGATACAAATCAAAAGGACAATGAGATAGCATCTCATATCACAGAGACTGGCACACATCCAAAAGAGCAAGAACATCCAGTGCTGGAATGGATGCAGGGAGAAAGGGATTCTTATCCATTGCTGGTGGGAATGAGGACTAGTCCAGCGTTCTTGGAAAACAATATGGACATTCCCCCCAAAACTAGAAATTGAGCTCCCATTGGACCCAGCTATACCACTCCAGGGAATATACCCTGGGGGCCCAAAAACACACAGCAGAGACATCATCTGCACTTCTATGTACAGAGCAGCATTCTTCACGATAGCCAGAATATGGAAGCAACCTGAGTGCCCGAGGAACAGGCGACTGGTTGAAGAAACCACGGTATATCTACACAATGCAATATCACGTGGCCATTAGGAAAAATGAAGTTTTGAAATTTGCCTATAAATGGATGAATGTGTCGAGCGACAATGGTCAGAGGAAAAGTACACACCTTCTCACTGTATTGTTGCTCTGAACCCTATTGATTTTATTGAGAAACGAAACAAAACAAAACAAAAAAAACGGCCCTGGATATAACTATTCATGCACTCTCTTCCGTTTCTTCCTTCAATGTTAGTTATTTCCTGGCTGCATTTTACTCTCACTGATCTATCAAGTGGTGATTAGATGCTGGTTGAAGTCGCCATCTGCTCTTGTCCTGCTTCCACTGTCCTCCTTGAAGTTTGTTAGAGGCTGTTTGAAGTATTTTGCTTGCATTTTATTGGGTGTGTAGATGTTTAATTTTTATTTAAATATTATTGCATTACAGTGAGATCACTTGTATTAATTACTTCACTTGTCTTCCTGTTGTACATCGATTTGCTCGGGTAGGCCAGTAACGTCTCCATTTCTTGGGAATGAGGTTCATTATTTTTACTGTTTTTGCAATATCGAATATACCGAGGGTAGCTTGCCAGGCTCTCCTGTGGCTCTGGCTTCATTCCAAGGGCGCCCGGTCTTTTACTAGTCAGACTATCAACCATCTAGGGCCCACTGGGGAGAACCCTGGGTGGGGACAAGCCTGTCTCCTGTCTGGCACCTGCCTACACAGCCGGGCACCACAGCCACACCTGCAACACCTCGAGGAGATATACAATTACAAAGCTGTTCATGATTGGGTTTTAGACATACAGTGTTCCAGCACCTGTCCTTCCACCAGAGCGCCCTTCCCAACACCAATGTCCCCAGACTCACATTCAGCTTAACTAAGGAGCTAAAGGACTGGTCCAAAGAAAACGACAAAACACTACTTAAAGAAATAAAAGAGGACACAAGGAAATGGAGACAATCCCCTGTTCACAGATTGGGAGAATCTGTGGGCTGCGAGGCAGCCCATAACCTTGGCTTTCCCCATGGTCCTAACATTTCTGAAGCTACGGGATTGGGGGGAGGCAATTTTCATGCAGTCTCTTCACTGAGTCCTAATTGGAGAAAGGGGGTTGCCACTGCCTGTCCCGACTCTTCTGGCTGAGCTGCGGGAGGGTGTGTCTCTTCTGGACTCTGTGGTACCCACTGGGGAGGGACATTTCTGCCCGAAAACCAGGTATTTAGTGGTGGGGAACAAATCTACCACCGTAACATGTTTCTGGTGCTAGGGCACAAGTTCCTGGTGGCTAATGTTGGGAACATATCTGCCCCCAAGAATTCCTGGTGGCTAGCTTGGGAAGTTTTCTGCCCACTCCCCGCCCACCCCCCCCCCCCCCCCCAAAGCCCCGGTGGCTACTGGTGGAGGATTTTTCCGGCTCCTGGAACCCTGGTGACCAGTATTGTGGACATTGATGCCTCTCAGGAATCGCTGTTAGGTAGATTTGGGGGGAATTCACGACGCTCAGTTTCTGTAGTGCCTTATTTTATTAAATACTAAAAGAGAGGAGGAGCACGGGAGCAGGAACGTGGGAGGAGGGAGGAGGAGGGTGAGAGGAGAACCGTTGGAGCAGCAGGGAAGGACTGGGTTGGGGCTAGATTTGGATGACTTGGAGAGGGTAGGGTCCATCACTGCGGTAAAAGAATGGGAATAAGCGGGAACTTGGAGACCAGCCCATCGCCTGCGGCACCACAATCTTCCTATTCTTGGCCGACTCCTTCTCCATCATCACCTCCACTTCACTGGTCTTCAAGGTCGCGTCCACCTCTGGGTTTACAATGGCCTTCACCTCCATGGGCTTCTTAGGCTCCAGCACCTCTTTCCCCTTTACCTCTGTGTCCTTTGGCAGTGGACTGGCTGTGGGGCAGCACCAGGGTCTGAGCCAGCCAAGAAGGGAGGAGAGGCCTGGGCGGGGCTCTCCTGGTCACCCTTCCCATAGCACGACCACCTGCCTCCCAAAGGAGGATTCTCCCTCCAGGGGACCCTTTCCCCTAGCACTCACCCTTCTCAGGGCACGCTTGTGACTTCAGCAGGGCCCGGAGCTGCTGATTCTCCTCCTGCGACTGTCTGAGGAGCTCCTAAAGGAGAGGGCGGTCAGAAAAGAGCAGGGAAGGAGCTGGCTGCCGCCTTCCTGCCCTGAGCGCCTGCCTGCCGCGACTCTCACCTGGGTCTCCCTCAGCTCCTTCAGAGCATCCTCCAGGACCACCTGCCCTCTGGGTTGCTCCTGCTGCTGCTGGTCCAGGAGCTGCCTCTGCTGCAGCACCTGCTGCTGCAGCTCCTCCTTCTCAGAGACCAGCAGCTGGTAGCTGTCCAGATGCTTTTGGCTTGTGAGCAGGAACTGCTGGAGCTGGGTCAGATACTCGTCCTGCTGCCCTGAGGACTGGGCCCTTTGGTTCCGCACTTCCACCTGAGGCATGACACTGAGTAAGGACATGGTCCCAAACCCAAACAGTGGCTCCCAATGTGTCAATGCTTTCGTAACTATCTAGTACCGGGATAGGCCAGAGCCCAACTGAGGGGGCACGGTCCCTAGACACCTCCGAAACCGCACATGGGGACCAAGAAGAGTAACGCCAGAGGGGGAAAGTCTCTTAGAGCTTGGGGCTTTGGACCTTGCTTCTAAGCCTCATATCCAGTAAGGACAGACAGACAGCCGGGTACAGAGCCCTGAGGCCCTGTCCCAGGCCACAGTGGTAGCCCCGGGGAGGGCTAGGAACAAGGTGCCCAAGGAGGTCTTAGGACACCTGGAGCCCAGGAAGGCCAGTTCCGTGGACAGAGGGACCAGGAAGCTCCTGGATGAGGGGGCCCTGGAGGTAACTAGCCCAGAGTCCCTGGGGAGTTCTGACTGCCGGCGGACGCTGCTGAGGGCCGCACTGACTGTCGACTTGGGCCAGGACTGCAAGCGGGACAAGGGTCATCTGGCCCACGAACTGGCCAGCGTGGGGGGGGTGGGGGGCGCGGGGGTGCCATTACAAGACCTTAGACTGGGCCGCACATCCCAGTCCCAGCGCTTGTTCTCACCACCTTCCGTTCTTTGGCCAGCTGAGTCCTCGGCAAGCCAGTCTGGGTCGGCACCGGGTTGGGGGATGGACGCCACCAAGGGGCGGGGGAAGGAGACACACAGTGGAGGAGGGGAACACGGAGCCGGGGGGTTGGAGCCACATCTCGAGAGTCAGAGTATGAGGATCTCACCACATAAACTGGTTCTCTGCGAGATGGTGCCAGAAGCGGAGGGCCCCGCGCTTTATAGGCCAGGTCGTGGGCGTGGTCTCGGGTCTGCAACCCCATTGGCCAGTGAGAAATCCAGAACTCCCACAGAGTGACGTCAACAGTGAAGACCGCTCAGCTTCTCACTTGAGTCACAAAGTCCTCGTGGGCCTGAGGGACCTCCCCCAGCCCACAACCACCATTGCTCCTTTTGGATTGGCCCTCACCCAAGATGTGGCCTCCGAATGCCGTGGCCAGAGCGCTGCCTCCTCACGACTCCCTGTTCTTCGGGATGGCCTGACAGTCATGCCTATCGGCCAATACCACCTCCTTAAAAATTGAACTCCAACTTTATCACCCAGTTAAAAATTTTGGAATCCCTCAAACACCACTGTACTGACATGCCAAGTAGCACAACACTGTCAATACATGTAAAGTAGAAGCTCAGCAATCACCGAATATGTACACACAACACTGATCCTGTAATAACAGTATCAGTAACTTTGTATACAAGGGCTCATTGGTTCACTGTGAGACTGGACAACCTTCACTATCTTCTAAGAAATCCTTGCTAGATCATGCCCGCAAACAAGAGCAAGCAATATAAAATAGATTATTGAGGGTCTGCTCTAGGGGCAGGCTTAAGTGCTGGTTGGAAAAATTGCAAATGATGCTGGTGGGCTGTTGTAATGGTGGTGTGCACTTGGAGTGGTGGGCCTTTGAAACGGTGGTGGCAGTTGCACTCTTAGCAGACTTTTACAGTAGCGGTGGACAGTTGTAGCGACGTGGTAGGAAATGAGTGACATCCACCTGCCAAAGCTGATTAGAAGTTTGTCCTCAAGGACCACTTCCAAGTCTCTACGGTTACAATTTAAAGGCGCACGGGTTGGAAGGTGTTTTACTAGATGTCGAGCTTGGTGGCAAGGTATTTTATAAGCAACATGTTAGCAAGCCGTGTTAACATGTAACCAGCTGCTCCAGTGCCAGCTATATTATCTAAGGTTCTGCCCCTAGTTTCACTCTGGCTTAGGTTATCCCTAGACATATTATAAGCCTCTTCTGCAACCGTGTTCTCCACTGTGCATATTGCTCAGGAGTTAATGCCGTTTTACAATCAACCTCAAGTTGCGAGTGATCTACAGCTTCTGGTTGGACCATCCGCTAATAACTCATACCACTACTGTGAATTTGGCCCATATAAGTAAGAGCCCTTTAAAATTCTTTCATCGGATATTCGGCAACCTCAGAATGTCCAGCTTTGTTTTGCCCTAGTTCATCCTGCTTAGTAATAACAGGGAAGGACATAAAGAAATCCTACCGCGTTCTGAAGTTTTCCTCTGATGGGTAAAACACCAGACCAGCAGACAGTGTCTTCTGTGAGTCACGTCTTGATTTTTAGCAGCATATCTATGATAGACTATCGATGTACTCCTGAGTGCATCCAGGAGTAATTCCTGAGTGCATTGACCGGAGGAACCTCTGAGCATCAACGGTGTGCCTCAAAATAATTACAATAGAAAAGTATTTTTTGACTTTGCAGCTTTTGTAGACCTGGCAACTCTGTTGTAGCTTGGGGCCACACCCAGCTGTGCTCGGTGGTGACCATAAACTCAGTGCTGGGGCTAATCCCAGAGGCGCTGGGGAACCATGGGGTTCTGAGTACTGAAACCTGGCCTCCCGTTGCAGAAGACGTGCTCAGCCATTAGAACCTTCTCAAGCTCTGTTTCCTTTGGCTTTGGTTATGGTTGGGAGTCCGCACCAGACTGTGTTCATGGACAACCCCTGTTGGGGCTCAGGGAACCATAAGTGATGCTGGATAATGAAGATTGGCAAGTCCCCACTCATAGAGCTATGTTTCCCAAAAGATGCATTCCAGTAGGCTCCTATTTCCTTCATTCCTTCCTACCTAACTACCTTCCATTCTTCCTTCCCTTCTTCCTTCCTTCCATCCTTCCTTTCTTCCTCCCTTCCTTCCTTCCTTCCTTCTTTTCTTCCTTCCTTCCTTTCTTTCTTCCTTCCTTCCTTCCTTCGTTCTGTTCTTTCTCTCTGAAGAAATATAAGGGCAGGAGCGATAGTCCAGTGTGTAGGGCATTTGCCTTGCACGTGGCCAGACTGGGCTGGCCCAGGTTTGATCCCCAGCATCCCATATGGTCCCCTGAGCACCGCCAAGAGTAATTCCTGAGAACAGAGCCAGGAGGAACCCCTGAGCATTGCCAGGTGTGACCCACCAAGAAAACGGAATAAAAAGAAAGATCATATTTATGAAAAGATATTTACTTAGAAAGTTATGAAGGGACAGTAAAAGGGGAATATGTTTTTAATAGAGAACCTGGGTTTCTCCAGAATGGAAAAAAAAGCAGAGAGAAATGTGTACATGTAACAACATGGTGGGAGGGGGCCAGGTCCTAATAACAGCACAGTGGGTAGAGCATTTGCCCTGCACATGACCGAAATGGGTTTGATCCCTGGAATCCCATATACTCCCTGAGCACTGGTCCAGCATCCCTGAAGCCCTGCCCCTTACCCTGACAGGGGGCTTCTCCCACCCAGGGACCCTTTTCCCTTTATAGGCCACTCTCATGACTTCAACAGGCCTTGAGATGCTGGTCTTCCTCCTCTGTCGGACTGAGGAGACCTGCAGGAGAAGGGCTTTGGTGAGGCACAGGGAAAGAGCAGGCTGCCGCCTTCCTGCCCTAAGTGCTTGGCCAGATTCTCAACTTTGTCTCCTTTGGACTCTGCATAGCCCTCACTAAAACTTTCTTTTCTTCCCTCCCAACACTCCTCTCATATTGCAGCTCTTGCAGGAGCTGCTTCTGCTAAACCCTTGGGGAGCCGCTGCTGCTCCTCAGAGCCCAGGTGACAGTGGTGGCAGGTGCTGTTAAAAGCGGCTCAGTGGTGCTGGAGGGAACAGCGATAACTGCCCCACTGTGGCCATAGGCAGTGCTCTGCTGTGTCCTTCCCCTTCATCTGTGGACAGGAGTGAGGACAGGCATCAGTGTCATGCGGAGCCCAGACAGGAGTCACAGGCTCAGACACTGACCACTATGCAGGAAGCAGATGGACAGTCTGTCCCCAGCACCAGCCCTTTCGGTCACACTCCTAGGTCATCACCTCAACGGCCGGCTCCACCGCCTCTTCTCCTTCGCTCATCGCTGTGGGGCAGCTGCAGGGCTGTGGGAACAGGGCAGGTGCAGCAGACTGGGCACCTGCTCTGAACAGATGTGAGAATTCCTGCTCCCTCCCAAGGGCCCAGTCTCCCTCTTCATGACCTGTTTTTGACTCCTGCCACCCAGAAAAAAAAATAAACAAGCCTGAGTGGAAACTCAGAGGATGTGTATGTCCAGGTCCCTTCTCCACAACCTCCTATGGTGGCCAGAACTAGACGGGGAGGGAGGCCCCAGAGGACAGGGGAGGACCAAGCCGGTATCCATCCCCTGTAACCGGCTCCCTTAAGAACCGAACTCCTGATTGGGAGATTTGCTTGAGCAGCGGCGCCACAGCTGAATGCTCAGTCTGCAAGGTCCCATTTGATCTGCCCATGGCTTGTAACAGCGGAGAAGAGACACTAGCACCTGTTTCCTGAGGTCCCCAACTTGCAGCGGACAAGGGAATCTCCATAAACTCCTAACTTTGACTCAAAGGGAGAACTTGAAAGACCTTGAATCCTCTTGACCCACGGTCGGCTGAGCGCCCTAAGCAGACCGGGCAGCGGCCTGGTATGCTGAGAATCTTGGACAAGTGCCGTGATGGTGATCCCTCCCCGCATGGCCAAGCCCCAGACACTCCTCTGCCCCTGGCAGCCCCCTCTGGGAATCTGTCCAGGGCAGGACTTACCTCCCTGGGCTTGTCAGTGTCCGTTCTTTGTCTCTGCTTCTGCCTTTGTATACAGCCTGACACAGTTATTCTTTCCTTCTTGCTTCAGCAGCGGCTCCTTCACAAACCCCACATAGCAGATAACTCTGAAAGGAGCACACAGAGGGAGGGCAGGGGCAGGGGGCCCTCATCTCCACACTCGTCCCATCTGTGGCGGCACCGCACAGTCATGGTTGGGGGGCCCTGGGTCACAGCTCACATCTGTAAGGCCTGTTGGACGCTGGTGCTGACAGCTGCTTTTCCCGGGTACATTCGTCTGTCTCTGCACAGGTCTGTCCCAATCTGTCAATTGAGCTGTGAGAATGTCCTCTCATATCCTGGGCTAGAAGCACCAGTAAGTTTTTGCCCTGACACTGTATGTCCCCCAGGATTGCTCAGATCAGCTGAATCAAGTGCGATGCTGGGCAATCTCAGGTCAGGAGCCATGAGACAGCAGTGATATCTCAGAGCCTGGAAGGGATGGGTAGGGATAAGGAAAGACTGTGGTTCACCTGTGTCCAGATACTTTGAGTTAAGAAAAGATGGTCCTTCTTTCTGAACCTAATTTCTGATCTCCAGATCTTTGGCCACTATCCCGGAAGCACTTCCTGCCCTATGCCTGAGCAGAGTGTGACCATCCCAGCCTGTCTCCACACTTTCTGCAGGAGAAGAAGAGACCCAGAGCGTGGAGTTCGCTTACAGGAGAGCTGAGCCTGGGCTCTGAGTTCTGACTACAGGAGTGGATATAAATGTCCACACAGAAGGTGAAGGTGGGCATTAGGGTGCTGGATTCAGGGATTTGGGGCACTCCGGAACCTGTCCCACAGAAGAATATGGATGGGATACCACAGTGATAACACATAAGTCTTTCGCTATGTCAGGTAGGACAGAGAGGGACCCTGGTGGTAGGACCCCATCTTAGACACACATACTATAGGAGCAAGTCAAGCCATCGTCCTGTGAAAGCCAGTGCAGTTGATAGGCTGGGACATGGTAAGACCCCATGGACAGGATGCCCACCATCCAGAAACCTTTGCTCCTGGCAGGATTTGCCCAAGCAGTGACAAAACCACGTAGGCCTGCTATAGATCCAGAGCTATAGAACAGTGAATGTCAGGGAGAGCGGGCCCAGTCCTCCTCAAACTTCCCCTCCCTCACACCAACTCAGCCCAAAACAGTGCCTAGAACTGTGGCATCTGACAGCTCTAGACCCCATTAGCGACAGGTGCCATCCCCAAAACTGACAAGTTCCTGGGAGGGGGAACTCCCAGCTCAGACTCTTGTTTGGCTTTGGGGGCCATTAAGGTCAAGAGACATTTTTTGGGGTTATACCCAGTGATGCTCAGGATTACTCCTGGCTCTGCATTCAGGAATTACACCTGAATTATTTCTGAATAATTCAGGAATTATTCAGAAACCTCCAGTGCAGAGACAAACCACTCCAGGAATGGTGCACAGGAGACCATACGGGATGCTGCGAATCGAAGACTGGTTGGCCTCATGCAAGGCAAATGTGCTCCACACTGTGCTATCCTTCCAGTCAATGGCTAGGGTTTGAGTGTCCCAGTTTTAACGTGGATCAGAAAGGGGGGTTCATTTTTCCCCACAGTCTAGCATTTCCTCTAAGGCACTGAGCCCCTCCCCACAACCACCAAGTAACTGCTTTATTGATCACGCCACATTGTGTGGATTTATCTGAGAAGTTTTTGGTTTAGGGACATCTCAGGTTACTCCTGGCTTTGTGCTAAGGACAACATGTGATGGCAGGGAATGGACTTGAGGCCCTGCATAAGAGCCTGCCCTGAGGCCCCTGAACCGCTCTCAGGACCCTCTGCATATTACCCAAGTCAACATGAAGGGCAACCCATAACCTTCGCTTATCCCATGCTCAGAACATTTCTGAAGCAACAGGAGTGGGGCAGGCAATTTCTACCCAGTCTCTTCTCTGAGGCCTACTATTAGGAAGGTGGTGGCCACTGCCTGTCCTGACTCTTCTGGCTGAGCTGCGGGAGGGCGTTTCTGTTCTGGACTCTCTGGTACCCAGTGGGGAGGGACATTTCTGCCCTGTAAACCACGTATTTATTGGTAGGGAACAAATCAGCCACCCTAACATGTGTCTGGTGCTAGGGCACAAGTTCCTGGTGGCTAGTGTTGGGGGACACATCTGCCCCTCAGAATCTCTGGAGACTCTTTGATGAACTTTTCTTTCCCGCAGGAAGTGGTGGTTAGTGTTGGAGGACATTTTCGGGTCCTTGTACCCAGGTGACTGGTATTGAGTACATTTCTGCCTCTCAGGAATCACTGGTTTCTAGAGTTGGGGGACATGCATGACGCCCAGTTTCAAAAAGTTGCCTATTTATTCATCCTGCTTACTAATAACAGGGAAGGACATAAAGAAATCCTTCTGCATTCTGAACTGTTCCTCTGATGGGGAAGACACAGGACCAGCAGACGGTGGCTCCTGTGATGTCACATGTTGATTTTTGGTAGCATATCTATGATAATCTATCGACGTACTCCTGAGCACATCCAGGAGGAATTCTTGAGTGCAGTGCCAGGAGGAAACCCTGAGCATCAACGATGTGACTCAAAATAATCAGAATAAAAAAGTATATTTGACTTTGCAGCTTTTGTAGACCTGGCGCCTCTGTAGTAGCTCTGGGGCCACACCCAGCAGTGATCGGAGGTGACCAGAAATTCAATGCTGGGGCTCATCCCGGAGGAGCTAGTGAACCAGGGGTGGCTGAGGACTGAATCTTTCCCTCCCGTGGGCGAAGATGTGCTCAGCCCTTTCAGCTTCTCTCAGGCCCTGTTTCCTTTGGCTTTGGTTATGGGTGGGAGGCTGCACTAATTATGCTCAGGGACCACCCCTGGCGGTGCTCAGGGGAGCAAAAGTGATGTGGGGCAGTGAACCTGGGCAAGCCCCCACTTATTGAGCTGAGTTTCCCACTCTGTTTTGTTTGTTTTAAAGATTCTTTCCAGTGTGCTCCTATTCCCTTCCTTCCTTTCTACCTTCATTCCTTCCTTCCTACCTTCCTTGTTCACTTTCTTCCTTTCTTCCTATCTACCTTCCTCCCTTCCTCCCTTCCTGCCTTCTCTTCTTTCTCTCTTAAGATCATTTTTATGAAAAGTTATTTACTTGGAAAGTTATGAAGGGAGAGTAAAATAGGATACATATGTAGTAGAGAACCTGGGTTTCTCCAGAATGGACAAAAGCAGAAAAGCAGAGAGAAATGTGTGTCATGTGAATACATGTTGGGAGGCGGGGGAGCAGGGCGGAAAGACAGCACAGTAGGTAAAGCATTTGCCTTGCACCTGACTGAAATGGGTTTAATCCCTGGATCCCATATACTCCCCTGAGCACTACAAGGAATTATTCCTGAGCATTGAGCCAGGAGTAAGCCCTGAGCAATGCCAGTTTTGATGGGAAATGAAAAAAAAATACACAATAAAAGAAAACAAACAGCAAAGAGACAGCACAGGGGGCCAGAATGATAGTGCAACAAGTAGGACTGAAAGGGAAGCTCATAGAAGAAAATTACATACAAAGGAGTATCCCTTCAATTTACATTAGATTTATCAGACAAAACCCTCCAAGTCAAAAACAGGTTTGGTTATAGTGAAAAAAAATCTGTGAAATCATGCCACAAAAAACTTGCCCTGGCTAGACTCTATTCAGATTTGATACACAACTTCATGAAAAAACAACAGCTGGGGATCTGCACAGACTTAAAACCAACTTTAAAAGAAGGAATGAAGGAGATACTTTTAAGACAAAACAAAACCCAAATGCACAACAATTTTAAACAGGAAGATGGCACAAAATCCCATGTCAAGATTGTCTCAAGGTCAATGGTCTAAATGCACCTATTAAGAGACACAGAGTGGCAAAATGGATTAAAAATCTGAAGTCACGATTTTGCTGTCTACAAGAAACACATCGAAATAATCAAGCAAACACAGGCTCAAAGTAAAAGGTTGGAAGACAATTCTCCATGCAAATAACTGCTCCAAAAGGCCTGTGTGGCCATACTAGTATCTGACAACATAGACTTCAGGCTGACAAAGTTACAAGGGATAGTGAAGGTCATTTCTTAATAATGAAGGGATATGCATCTCAGGAAGAAATTACGCTCCTAAACATCTATGCACCCAACAAGGAGCCAGTAAAAGACCTAAAACAACTGCTATTAGACACACAATAGTAGTTGGAGACTTCACCACCACTATCATCTATTGATAGATAGACAAGACTGAAAATCACCAAAGAAATAGCCCTGAAGGAAGAAATGGAAGAGAGAGAGCTGTTTGATATATACAGGGCTTTTTCTTCCCTCAAAAACCTGAATACACATTTTTCTCCAGTGCACATGGACCATTCTCCAAGATATACCACATGCTGAGCCACAAAGCATACCTGAATTGTGTCAACTCTCTTTTCAGACCATAATGCACTGAAAATGGAAGTCAATCACGCACAGAATTAGGGAGTCAAACCAAACACCTGGAAACTGAAGAGCTCCCTGCTGAGCAAGCAGTGGGTCATAGAAGAAATCAATGAGGAAATCCAAAGATACCTGGAAAAAATGATGATGAAGACACCATCTATCAGAACTTGTGGGACACAGCGGTAGCTGTGTTAATAGGAAAGTTGATAGCTCTGTAATCATCCATCCGGAAAGAAAAGGGGGCCACGTTAATAACCTGACTTCACAGCTTGAAAGCAGTAGTAATTACAACAGCATGGTATTGGATTAAATACAGACCTCTGGACCTATGGAATAGAGTTGAGGATCTTGACACCCATCCTCCAATACACGATTATTTAATCTTTGACAAAGGAGAAAAAGGTACAAAATGGAGCAAGGAAAGCCTCTTCAAGAAGTGGTGCTGGGAAAACTGGGCAGCTACATGTAAAAAAAATGGATTTGAACCTCTGTCTAACACCATGTTTTGGGGACCCCAACAATACCAGGAAACAAGTTCCCTTCTACCTACAAAACCAGCGGGGAATGGATAAAAAGTCAAGAATATGGTGCAGTTTTATAAGACTTGATTATCACAGGTTCTGATATACAATCCAAGAACAGGAAAATCCCAAGACTATGGTTTCCCGTGTGGGACCCCGGGCCACCTGTTGGCCCAGATGGCTGCCACCATGTGTTCAAGCCCAAGAGAGAATAGAGAGGAAAGAGAGAAGCAAATGCCAAGGGAAGTCAAAATGGCAAATAGGCCCCTTCTTCTTTTCCGACCTTCTTTTATAGACAGCAGCCAGCCAAAATCTTCCAGTTCAGCTATCTAGAGATGAAGTAAGGTAAATGACCCTTTTGGAATGTAGATCTTTAGGTGGGCCTTTGTCTCAAGCTTCACAGAAGCCAGAGCTGATTCCCAGAGGCAAAATCTCCCTAACAGAGTGAGGAGGGGCTGCATCTCTGAACCAGAAAGCAGTTCAGAATGTAATTTGTAGGAAATGGCATTGATACTTTTTACTGTGAATCTATAGCTAGCAATCCCAGACTCTGGATCCCACTAAGACCCAAAATTTATCAGAATAATTCACTTAGGCATTACCTTTAGAGTCAGAGACAGGTTAGTTTGCCCAGAGGGGCATTGGCATGTCTCTGAACTAGGAGAATCGATTACTTTAGGGTTGATCCAAAATGGCCAAGTTCTCTTGGCATATCTACATGTAAGTCCCACGTGTGGATCTGTGGGAACACAATACTGATCTGGGACAAAGGGGATTCATGATATAATTATTTTTGCCATAATAAATTATGAAATCTGTCCAATTCTGCCTGCACTTCTATTGTGTCTGCTCGGAGATTCCCCAAAGGCAGACACCAGCTCTCCATGTAAGCTGAGTATTGTAGGTGGAGGTTTATGCTCAGTAGGGAATGTCACCCAACAACCATGCACAAAAATCAGATCAAAATAGTTTAAAGATCTCAATATCAGACCTGAATCCATAAAGTATGTGAAGAAACTATAGGAAAAACCCTCCACGACACTAAAGCTAATGGCATCTTCAAAGACAAAACACCACAAACAAAGCAATTGCAAGCAAAGAAAACCATACGGGACTACATGAAACTAAGAAGCTTCTTTACCTCAAAAGAAACAGTGACCAAGGTTCAAAGACAGCACACAGAATGAGAAAGAATGCTTACCCAATATCCATCTGATAAGGGATTAATATCCAGGATATATCAGGCCCTAGTAGAATTTTACAAGGAAAGAAAAACAGCAAACCCTATCCAAAAAATGGGAGGAAGAAATGAATAGAAACTTCGTCAAGGAAGAAATTCTAATGTTTAAAAGACGTATGAAAAAATGCTCATCACCATTAATCATGAGAGAGATGCAAATGAATAGAAGAATGAGACATTATCTCAAACCACAGAGACATGCACATATCCGAAAGAGCAACGAAAACAAGTGCTGGCATGATGAGGGGGGAGAAAGGGACTCTCATCCACTGTTGGTGGGAATATGAACCGGTATAGCCTTTTTTGGAAAACAATATGGACATTCCTAAAAGACTAGACTTTGAGCTCCCGTTTGAACCAGTCATATTACTTCTGGGAATGTGCCCTGTGAGACCAAAAGTACATAGTGGAAATGTCATCTACTCTTCTATGTTCATAGTAGCACTCACTATTAACAAAAGCCAGAAATGGAAAGAACCAGAGTGCCTGAGAACAGATGCCTGGATAAAGAAACTGGGGTATATCTACGCAATGGAATATTATGCAGCTGTCAGGAAAAAATGAAGTTATAAAATTTGCCTATTAATGGATGGACATGGAGAGGATCATGCTAAGTGAGATTAGCCAGGGGAAATGACATATATAGAATGATAGCATTTATTTTTGGGATATAAAAAATAGCATGATACTAATATCCAAGGCCAGACAATACATGGAACAGGAGGTCTTATCAGTGGGTAGAACCTACTGCAAATGTGTGGGAGTGTGGGAGTCGGAGGTTAGTTAACACCGAGAAAGGAACAGTGTTCTAATGATTATGGTAAATAACAACACAGAAAGGAACAGTTTACTACTAATTATGGTAAATAATAACACCAGAAAAAATAAACAAGATTGACAAACCACTTGCAAGACTTGTAAGAAAAGGAAAAGAGAGAACCCAAATAAATAGAATCAGAAATGAAAACGGGGACATCACAACTGAAAACCCAGAAATTCAAAAGATCATCAGAGATTACTATGAGAGCCTGTACGCCACAAAACAAAGAAAACCTAGAAGAAATGGACAAATTCCTGAATTCCTATAGCTTCCCAAGTCTGCAACAAGAAGATTTGGAATACCTCAACAAACCTATCTCCATCGAGGAAATAGAATCAGTAATCAAAAGTCTCCCCAAACACAAAAGCCCAGGTCCAGATGGATTCACCAGTGAATTCTACAAAACCTTTAAAGAGGACCTACTCCCAATTCTTTTTTAAGCTCTTCCAACAAATTGAAGAAACAAAAACACTCCCAAATAGCTTTTACGAGGCACATATCACCCTGATACCCAAAGCAGACAAAGATGCCACCAAAAAGGAAAACTACAGACCAATCTCCCTGATGAATACAGATGCTAAGATCTTCAACAAAATACTAGCAAATAGAATCCAAAGAGTCATCAAAAAGATTATACACCATGACCAAGTGGGATTCATCCCGGGGAATGCAAGGATGGTTCAACATTCGCAAGTCAATCAACATAATACATCATATCAACAAAAAGAAAAATAAAAACCATATGATCATATCAATAGATGCAGAGAAGGCATTTGACAAGATCCAACACCCGTTCATGATGAAAGCTCTTCGTAAAATGGGGGATTGAAGGAACCTTCCTTAAGATAATCCAGGCCATCTACTACAAGCCCACAGCGAGCATCATTCTCAATGGGGGAAAAACTGAAAGCCTTCCCCTTAAGATCAGGGACAAGACAAGGCTGCCCACTCTCACCACTTCTATTCAATATAGTACTGGAAGTACTTGCTATAGCAATCAGGGAAGAAAAAAGACATTAAGGGCATCCAGATAGGAAGGGAAGAAGCCAAGTTATCACTATTTGCAGATGACATGATATTATACCTGGAAAACCCGAAACTCTCTACCAAGAGGCTCCTAGAAATAATACATTCCTATAGCAGAGTAGCAGGGTACAAAATCAATACCCAAAAGTCAATGGCCTTCCTATATGCAAACAGCGAAAAAGAAGAAAGGGACATTAAAGAAACTATCCCATTCACAATTGCGCGCGCAGAAAATCAAATACCTAGGAATCAGTTTGACAAAGAATGTAAAGGATCTCTACAAAGAAAACTACAAAACGTTACTTCAGGAAATAAAAAGAAGACCTGAGGAAATGGAGACATATTCCCTGCTCATGGATCGGAAGGATCAACATTATCAAAATGGTAATACTCCCTAGAGCTTTATACAGATTCAATGCGGTCCCTATAAAGATACCCATGATGTTCTTCAAAGAAATTGAACAAACACTCCTGAAATTTGTATGGAATAATAAAACTCCACGAATAGCTAAAGCAATCCTTGGGAAAAAAGAAGATGGGAGGTATCACTTTCCCCCAACCTCAAGCTCTACTACAGAGCAGTTGTAATTAAGACAGTGTGGTATTGGTATAGAGACAGACCTGTAGACCTATGGAATAGAACTGAGTATCCTGAAACACATTCTCAAATATACAACCACTTAATCTTCGATAAAGGAGCAAAAAATATTACGTGGAGCAAAAGAAAGCCTCTTCAACAAATGGTGCTGGGGAAAACTGGGCAGCTACATGTAAAAAAATGAACTTAGACCTCCTTCTAACGCCATGCACAAAAGTCAGATCAAAATGGATTCTAGATCTCAACATCAGACATGAATCTATAAGGTACATCGAAGAAAACATAGGAGAAACGCTCTACGACATCGAAACGGAAAAGTATCTTTAAAGATGACACACCACTGACCAAGCAAATGGAAGCAAAGATAAACAAATGGGATTATATAAAACTAAAAAGCTTCTGCACCTCAAAAGAAACGGTGACCAAGATACAAAGACAATCCACAGAGTGGGAAAGGATATTCACCCAATACCCATCTGACAAGGGGTTAATATCCAGGATATATCAGGCACTGGTAGCACTCCACAAGAAAAAAACAGCCAACCCCATCAAAAAATGGGGAGAAGAAATGAACAGAAGCTTCCAAAAAGAAGAAATTCGAATGGCCAAAAGGCATATGAAAAAGTGTTCTTCATCTTTAATCATCAGGGAGATGCAAATCAAAACAACAATGAGGTACCATCTCACACCACAGAGACTGGCACACATACAAAACAGCAAGAACAACCAGTGCTGGCGTGGATGTGGGGAAAAAGGGACTCTGATCCACTGTTGGTGGGAGTGCCGACTGGTCCAGCCCTTTTGGAAAACAATATGGGCATTCCTCCGAAAACTAGATATTGAGCTCCCATTTGATCCAGCAATAGCACTCCTGGGAATATACCCGAGAGACCGAAAAACACATAGCAGAAACACTATCTGTACTTCTTTATTCATCTCTGCGCTATTCACTATAGCTAGAATCTGGAAACAACCTAAATGCCCGAGAACAGAGGGACTGGCTAAAGAAACTGTGGTTCATCTACACTATGGAATACTATGCGGCTGTCAGAAAAGATGACATTATGAAATTTACCTGCAAATGGAGGGGACATGGAGACTATCATGCTGAGTGAAATTAGTCAGAAGGAAAAGGACAGATATAGAATGACTGCATTCATTAATACGACATAAATAGATACCAGTGTTTTACTAAATGTGGGAAATGGTAATGGCAGATTAAGACTCACCATTGAATATACACAAAGAGACTTAAGTGATAAACTCTAAATATCTTCAGGGCTAGCCACAATGTGTAAAAAGAAGAGGCAGAAAGATGCAGAGACAGAGAGAGAGACAGAGAGAGAAAGAGAGGAAACTGGGGTACCTGCTATTAAGGCAGCATGGGGGTGGGCAGGAGGGGGTGGGGTACATTGGTGGTGGAAATGGGGCACTGGTGGAGGGATGGGTGCTGGTATACTGTATTACCAAGAACCAATTATGATCACCTTTGTAATTGTATGTTTCACTGTGGTATAATAAAAAATTAAAAAAAAAAAAGAAAATTTCCTGCTATAAATGCATCCTGGGGCAGAGGAGATTAGGGCATACTGTTGTTGGGAAACGGGTACTGGTGGAGGGTGGGTGCTGGAACACTGACTGAGCCAATATATGAACACATTTGTAACTGTAAATCTCATGATGTTATAATAAAAATCAATCAATCAATCAATCAATCAATGTTTATGGTTAAAAAGTATTGGGGAGGCCGTGCTATAGCTCAGCAGGTTGGGCGTATGCCCTTGCACTCAGCCTGCCTGTGTTGGCCTGGGTTCAATCCCCGGCATCCCATATGTTCCCCTTAGCATCCTCATGAGTAATTCCTGAGTGCAGAGTCAGGAGTAGCCCCTGAGCATGGCCTGGTGTGACCCTAAAAGACAAAAAAAAGTATTGGGGGAAGACTATGCATATAGTTATAAATAATTCAATATTCATTTTTGTTGTTGTTATATTCAACTTCCTGTTTGGAAGTTTTTTGTAACAAAATAAAAGGATTGTAAATTCTTGGGGCAATGAACAGAATAAAAATGCTTATGTTAGAAAATGTCATCTCTAGGTTCTGTTGTGTTACACTGAAAAAAATAAAATAAAATTATGGACTGGAACAAAAAAAGAGACCCAGAGTGGCAAAATGGATCAAAAAACTGAATGCAACTTTCTGTTTCCTACAAGAAATACATTTGAATAGTCAGAGAAAAATGAATCAATGTACCATTGTCTTCCAGTTCATCATCGATTTGCTCGAGCGGGCACCAGTAATATCTCCATAAGACCTGTCTCATGCAAGTAGAGCCAAGGGCACCTGCTTGCTCCAGGAACATAAGGAGCCTCAAGAAGTTACATCAGGTCATGGGAATGAAGTCTATAATTGGTACAGGTATTTGGCATATCAAATACGACACGGATAGCTTGCCAGCCTCTGCAGTGCAGGTAGCATACACTTGTTGTCATCTAAAAATCCAGCATTTATAGATGAACCATGAGAACGCCTGTAGCCCGGCGAGCCAGGCTATGATAGGCTGGTCTGCTGGTGGAGTTCTGAGGAGGGCAGACGCATGTGGAAATGGAGGCCCCTCATGGAGTGCGTGGTCATCTGGCTTGTTGTGAGACTCTGCTGGGGTGGCTAGCCAGGGCTAGAACCTGCCAACCCTCCTGGGTGCTTCATGAGGAGGGGCAGAGGGAGAGCCAGTAGCAGCTCTGCCCCATGTCTCTGAGTCTCTGGATCAGCATACTTGGGCCAGATTCAAAAAAGACTGCTTCAGGGTGGATCTCGATGAGCTGGGCTGTGGTAGGCTGGCCTGCAGTCTGCATTTGACTGCAGAGCAAACACAGATCAAAAACTCAGGCTGGGAAGCAACTCTTCATGCAAACAACTCCTTCAAAAGGGCCCGATGATTGATGGAAGTTTACAAGAAAAAATCAGCCAACCCCATCAAAAAATAGAAAGAAGAAATAAAAAAAAACTTCCTAGCTATAGTATCGGAAGATTCTGCCCCTAGTTTCACTCTGGCTTAGGTTATCCCTAGACATCTTATAAGCCTCTTCTGCAACCATGTTCTCCCTCTGTGCATATTGCTCAAGAGTTAAAGCCGTTTTACAATCAGAGCCAGGAGGAACCTCTGACCATCAACCGTGTGACTCAATATAATCACAACCCAAAAAGTATTTTTGACTTTGCAGCTTTGTAGACCTGGCAGCTCTGTTGTAGCTTGGGGGCCACACCCAGCAGTGCTTGGTGCTGACCATAACTCATTGCTGGGGCTCATCCCTGGACTGCTGGGAACCATGGGGATCTGAGGACTGAAACTTGGCTTATCATTGGAGAATACGTGCTCAGCCATTTGAACCTTCTCAGGCCCTGTTTCTTTTGACTTTGGTTATGGTTGGGAGGCGCACCTGACTGTGCTCAAGGAACACCCCTGGTGGGGCTCAGGGAACCATAAGTGATGCTGGATAGTGAAGATTGGCAAGTCCCCATTCATAGAGCTATATTTCCCAAAAGATGCTTTCCAGTAGGCTCCTATTTCTTTCATTCCTTCCTATCTACCTTCCTTCCCTTCCTTTCCTTCTTCCTTTCCTTCCTTCCTCTTCCTTCCTTCCTTCCTTCCTTCCTTCCTTCCTTCCTTCCTTCCTTCCCTTCCTTCCTTCCTTCCTTCCTTCCTTCCTTCCTTCCTTCCTTCCTTCCTTCCTTCTTCCTTCCTTCCTTCCTTCCTTCCTTCCTTCCTTCCTTCCTTCCTTCCTTCCTTCCTTCCTTCCTTCCTTCCTTCCTTCCTTCCTTCCTTCCTTCCTTCCTTCTCTTCTTTCTCTAAGAAATATAGGGAAGGAGCGATAGTCCAGCTCATAGGGCATTTGCCTTGTGCGTGGCTGGCCTGTGCTGGCCCAGTTTCGATCATTGGCATCCCATATGGGCCCTGAGCACCGCCAGGAGTAATTCCTGGGTACAGAACCAGGAGGAACCCCTGAGCATTGCCGGGTGTGACCCCACCAAGAAAAGGGAAAAAAGAAAGATCATTTTCATGAAAAGATATTAACTAGGAAAGTTATGGAAGGGAGAGTAAAAGCTGAATATGTATTTACTAGAGAACCTGGGTTTCTCAGAATGGAAAAAAAAAGCAGAGAGAAATGTGTGTACATGTAAAAACATGGTGGGAGGGGCCAGGTCCGAATAACAGCACAGTGGGTAGAGCATTTTGCCCTGCACATGACCGAAATGGGTTTGATCCCTGGAATCCCATATACCCCCTGAGCACTTGTCCACCTTCCTGTAGACCTGCCCCTGTCCCTGACAGGGGCTTCCTCCCTCCCAGGGACCCTTTTCCTTTATGGGCCACCCTCATGATTTCAGCAGGCCTGGAGATGCTGGTCTTCCTCATTTGTCTGACTGAGGAGATCTGCAGGAGAAGGGCTTTCGTTAGGCGCAGGGAAAGAGCAGGCTGCCGCCTTCCTGCCCCGAGGGCCTGTCCAGACTCGCAACTTTGTCTCTTGGACGGTGCATAGCCCTCACTAAAACTTTCTTTTCTTCCCTCCGAACACTCCTCTCATATTGCAGCTCTTGCATGAGCTGCTTCTGCTAAACCCCTGGGGAGGCGCTGCTGTTCCTCAGAGCCCAGGTGACAGTGGTGGCGAGGTACTGTTGAAAGCGGCTCAGTGTTGCTGGAGGGAACAAACGATAATTGCCACACTTTGGCCACAGGCAATGCCCTACTGTGTCCTTCCCGTGCATCTGTGGACAGGAGTGAGGACAGACATCAGTGTCATGCGGACCCCAGACAGGAGACACGGGCTCAAACACTGACCCACATGCAGCGAAGATGGACAGTCTGTCCCCTGCACCAGCCCTTTCGATCTCGCCTCCTAGGTCAACATCTGAACGGCCGGCTCCACCACCTCTTCTCCTTCGCTAATTGCTGTGGGGCAGCTGCAGGGCCATGGGAACAGGGCAGGTGCAGCAGACTGGGCACCTGCTCTGAATAGATGTGAGAATTCCTGAAGCCTCCCAAGGACCCAGTCTCCTCTTCATGGCCTGTTTTTGACTCCTGCTATCCAGGAAAGAAAAAACAAGCCCTGAGTGGAAACTCAGAGGATGTGTTTGTCCAGGCCCCTTCTCCACAACCTCCTAAGGTGGCCAGAACTAGATGGGGAGGAGGCCCCAGAGGGACAGGGAGGACCAAGCAGGGATCCATTCCCTGTAACCTGCTCCCTTAAGAACCGAACTCCTGATTGGGAGATTTGCTTGAGCAGCGGGCGCCACAACTGAATGCTCAGAAAGATCCAATTTGATCTGCCCATGGCTTGTGACAGCGGAGAAGAGACACTAGCACCTGTTTCCTGAGGTCCCCAACTTGCAGCGGACAAGGGAAACTCCATCAACTCCTAACCTTGTCACAAAGGCAGAACTTGCAAGACCTTAAATCCTCTTGACCCATGGTCGGCTGAGCTCCCCAAAGCAGACAGGCAGGCCTGGTATGCTGAGAACGGGGACAAGTTCCGTGATGGTGCCCTCCCCCCCCCCCATGGCGCCAGCCCCACACTCCTCTGCCCCTAGCAGCCCCCTCTGGGAATCTGCCCAGGCAGGACTTACTCCCTGGGCTTGTCAGTGTCCTTCAATGTCTCTGATTCTCCCTTTGTCTACGGACAGACACAGTTATTCTTTCCTTCTTCCTCCGGCAGCGGCTCCTTCACGAACCCCACATAGCAGATATCTCTGAAAGGACACACAGAGGGAGGGCAGGGGCAGGGGCCCTCATCTCCACACTCGTTCCATCTGTGGCGGCACCTGATAGCCATGGTTGGGGGCACAGGGTCACAGCTCACATCTGTAAGGCCTGTTGGACTCTGTTGCTGACCTCTGCTTTCCCGGTACATTCGTCTGTCTCTGCACAGGTCTGTCCCCTTCTGTCACTTGAGCTATGAGGAATGTCCTCTCATCTCCTGGGCTAGAAGCAATAGTAAAGTGTCTGCCCGGACACTGTATGTCCCCCTGGATTGCTCAGATCAGCTGAATCAAGCACGATGCTGGGCAGTCTCAGGTCAGGAGCCCCATGAGACAGCAGTGATGTCTCAAAGCCTGCAAGGGATGGGTAGGGATAAGGAAACAGTGTAGTTCACCCATGTCCAGACACTTTGAGTAAAGAAAAGATGATGCTTCTTTCTGATCCCTAATTTCTGATCTCCAGATCTTTGGCCACTATCCCGGAAGCACTTCCTGCCCTATGCCTGAGCAGAGTGTCACCAGCCCAGCCTGTCTCCACACTTTCTGCAGGAGAAGAAAAGACCCAGAGCATGGGTTCGTTTACAGGAGTGCTGAGCCTGGGCTCTGAGTTCTGACCACTGGAGCGGATATGAATGTCCACACAGAAGGTGTAGTTGGGCATTATGGTGCTGGATTCAGGGATTTGGGTCACTGCGGTAACTGTCCCACAGCAGAACGTGGATGTGATACCACAGTGATAACACCTAAGTCTTTCGCTATGTCAAGTAGGACAGAGAGGGACCCTGGTGGTAGGACCCCATCTTAGACACTCGTACTATAGGAGCAAGTCAAGCTTCATCGTCCTGTGAAAGCCAGTGCAGTTGATAGGCCTGATATGGTGAGACCTCATGGACAGAGCCCCACCACGAAACTTTGCTTTGGGCAGTATTTGCCCAAACGGTGAAAAAACCACAAAGGCCTAGTATAGATCCAGAGCTATAGAACAGTGAATGTCAGGAGAGCGGGCCCCTTCCTCCTCAATCCTCCCTCCCTGACATCAACTCAGCCCCAAACAGTGCCTAGAACTGTGGCATCTCGACAGCTCTAGACCCCATTAGCGACAGGTGCCATCCCCAGAACAGACAAGTTCCTGGGATTGGGAGCTCCCAGCTCAGACTGTTGTTTTCTTTGGGGGCCATTCAAGTCAAGAGACTTTTTTTGGCGGTTACACCCAGTGATGCTCAGGATTGCTCCTGGCTCTGCATTCAGGAATTACACCTGATTATTTCTGAATAATTCAGGAATTATTCAGAAACCTCAGTGCAGAGACAAAACCACTCCAGGAATGTTGCATGGACCATACGGGATGCCAAGAATCAAAGACTGGTTGGCCTCATGCAAGGCAAATGTGCTGCACACTGTGCTATCCTTCCAGTGAAAGGCTAGGGTTTGAGTGGCCCAGTTTTCAAGAGGGATCAGAAAGGGGTTCATTTTTCCCCACAGTCCAGCGTTTCTTCTAAGGCACTTAGCCCCCCCCACAACCACCAAGTAACTGCTTTATTGATCAAGCCTCATTGTGTGGATTTATCTGAGACGTTTTTGGTTTAGGGATCTCTCAGGTTACTCCTGGCTTTGTGCTCAGGGTAACATGTGATGGCAGGGAATGGACTTGAGGCCCTGCATAAGAGCCTGCCCTGAGTTCCCTGAACCACTCTCAGGACCCTCTGCATATAACCCAAGTCAACATGAAGGGGAAAGTGACCTAGCTGCTCCGAGGCAACCCATAACCTTGGCTTATCCCATGCTCAGAACTTTTCTTAAGCTATAGGAGGGGCAGCCCATTTCTACCCAGTCTCTTCTCTGAGGCCTACTATTAGGAAGGGTTGGCCACTGCCTGTCCCGACTTTTCCGGCTGAGCTGCTGGAGAAAGATTATGTTCTGGACTCTCTGGTCCCCTAGTGGGGAGGGACATTTCTGCTCTGTAAACCAAGTATTTATTGGTGAAACAAATCTGCCACCTTAACATGAGTCTTGTGCTAGGCACAATTCCTGGTGGCTAGTGTTGGGAACACATCTGCCCCCAAGAATCCCTGGAGACTATTTCCTGGACTTTTCTCCCCCCAGGCAGTGGTGGTTAGTGTTGGAGGACATTTTCTGGTCCTGGAACCCAGGTGACTACTATTGTGTACATTTCTGCCTCTCGGGAATCCCTAATCTTCTAGAGTTGGAGGACATGCATGATGCCCAGATTCAAAAGTTGCCTACTTATTCATCCTGCTTACTAATAACAGGGAAGGACATAAAGAAATCCTTCTGCATTCTGAACTGTTCCTCTGATGGGAAGCACAGGACCAGCAGACGGTGGCTCCTGTGATGTCACATGTTGATTTTTGGCAGCATATCTATGATAATCTATTGACATACTCCTGAGCACATCCAGGAGTAATTCTTGAGTGCAGAAGCCAGGGAGGGGAAACCCTGAGCATCAAGGATGTGACTCCAAAATAATCAGAATAAAAAAGTATATTTGACTTTGCAGCTTTTGTAGACCTGGCGCCTCTGTTGTAGCTTTGGGGCCACACCCAGAAGTGCTCTGTGGTGACCAGAAATTCAATTCTGGGGCTCATCCCGGAGGAACTAGTGAACCAGGGGTGCTGAGGACTGAATCTTGCCCTCCCGTGGGCGAAGATGTGCTAAGCCCTTTGAGCCTTCTCTCAGGCCCTGTTTTCTTTTGCTTTGATTATGGTTTGGAGGCTGCACTGATTATGCTCAGGGACCACCCCCTGGTGGGGCTCAGGGAGCAAAAGTGATGCTTGGGGGAGTGAAGCTGGGAAAGCCCCACTTATTGAGCTGAGTTTCCACTCTGTTTTGTTTGTTTTAAAGATTCTTTCCAGTGTGCTCCTATTCCCTTCCTTCCTTTCTACCTTCATTCCTTCTTTCCTACCTTCCTTCTTCACTTCCTTCCCTTTCTTCCTATCTACCTTCCTCCCTTCCTCCCTTTCTGCCTTCTCTTCTTTCTCTCTTAAGATCATTTTTATGAAAAGTTATTTACTTGGAAAGTTATGAAAGGAGAGTAAAATAGGATGATATGTAGTAGAGAACCTGGGTTTCTCCAGAATGGACAAAAGCAGAAAGCAGAGAGAAAATGTGTGTCATGTGAATACATGTTGGGAGGCGGGGGAGCAGGGCGGAAAGCAGCACAGTGGGTAAAGCATTTGCCTTCCACATGACTAAATGGGTTTAATCCCTGGATCCCATGTACTCCTGAGCACTACAAGGAATCGTTCCTGAGCATAGAGCCAGGATTAAGCCCTGAGCAATGCCAGTTGTGACCGGAAATGAAAAAAAACCAAATACAGAATAAAAGCAAACAAACAGCAAAGAGACAGCACAGGGGACCAGAATGATGGAGTGCAGCATTAGGGCATTTTCCTGCATGCAGTTGGCTTAGTTTTGATCCTTGGCATCTCAAATGGACTCCTGAGCCCACCAAAAGTGTTTCCCGAAGAGGGTTCCCCAGTACAGCGCCAGAAGAAACCTCTGAGCATTGCTAGGAATGACCAGAAAACAAAACAAAAGAAAACTAAACTCACAAAGCACAGAAGACAAAGGGCTTGAAAGCAAAAGTCGCAAACTGGAACTTCAAACTGCCTGTAACTTCCTGTAACGGACAGGTGCGAACCATTAGATTCCACTATGTCCTACCCCTAAACTCTAGACCCCAAGAGCCCTTCTTTCAGAGGTATGCCTGTATTATTTTCTACAAAGTGCTGGACAAGTGGACACTACCACCAACAGTGGATGAGAGTCCCTTTTCCCCACATCCACACCAGCACTTGCTGTACTTTCTTGGATATGTGCCATGCTCTCTAGTTTTATGATTATATCTCATGGTTGTTGTGATTTGCATCTCTCTGATGATGAATGATGATAAGCATTTTTCATATGTCTTTTGGCCATTCAAATTAGCCCTTGAAGTTTCTGTTCATTTCTTCTCCCCATTTTGAAGGGGGTTGTCTGTTTTCTTCTTTTAACTTCTACCACCTGATATATCCTGGATGTGGAAACCCTTATCCCAGCTGGGTGACTCACTATCAGTATCCTCCTGTTGATCATCTATTGCTAGAGGGGGCACCAGTAATATCTCCACATGCCCTGTCTCACGCTAAGTGAGCCCAAGGGCATCTGCTTGCTCCAGGAACATAAAAGAGCCTCAAACCATTATATAAGGTCATGTGGAAGGGAACTAATATAATATAATTCTTACTGGTATTTGGCATATCAGTAAAACACAGGCAGCTTGCCAAGCTTGCCGTGCAGGTGGCATACCTCCTAGTCACCTCTAAATAATGTATTATTTATTTATTTATTTATTTATTTAAAATTTTATTATACCACCGTGAAACATACAATTACAAAGGTGTTCATAATTGGTTCTTGGTAATACAGTATACCAGCACCCATCCTCCACCAGTGCCCCATTTCCACCACCAATGTACCCCTCCCCCCCCCCCCCAGGCCGCCTTAATAGCAGGTACCACAGTTTCCTCTCTCTCTCTACTCTCTCTCTCTCTCTGCAATCTCTCTCCCTCTTATTTTACATTGTGGCTAGCCCTGCAGATATTTAGAGTTTATCACTTAAGTCTCTTTGTGTATATTCAGTGGTGAGTTTTAATCTGCCATTACCATTTCCCCATATTTATATCACTATCTATTTATATCCTATTAATGAATGCAGTCATTCTATATCTGTCCTTTTTCCTTCTGACTAATTTCACTCAGCATGATAGACTCCATGTCCATCCATTTGCAGGTAAATTTCATAATTTCATCTTTTCTGACAGCCGCATAGTATTCCATAGTGTAGATGAACCACAGTTTCTTTAGCCAGTCCTCTGTTCTTGGGCATTTAGGTTGTTTCCAGATTCTAGCTATAGTGAATAGCGCAGAGATGAATAAAGAAGTACAGATAGTGTTTCTGCTATGTGTTTTTCGGTCTCTAGGGTATATTCCTCAGGAGTGCTATTGCTGGATCAAATGGGAGCTCAATATCTAGCTTTCGAGGAATGCCCATATTGTTTTCCAAAGGGCTGGACCAGTCGGCACTCCCACCAACAGTGGATCAGAGTCCCTTTTTCCCCCACATCCACGCCAGCACCGGTTGTTCTTGCTGTTTTGATGTGTGCCAGTCTCTGTGGGGTGAGATGGTACCTCATTGTTGTTTTGATTTGCATCCCCTGATGATTAAAGATGAAGAACACTTTTCATATGCCTTTTGGCCATTCGAATTTCTTCTTTTTGGAAGCTTCTGTTCATATCTTCTCCCCATTTTTTGATGGGGTTGGCTGTTTTCTTCTTGTGGAGTGCTACCAGTGCCTGATATATCCTGGATATTAACCCCTTGTCAGATGGGTATTGGGTGAATATCCTTTCCCACTCTGTGGATTGTCTTTGTATCTTGGTCACCGTTTCTTTTAAGGTGCAGAAGCTTTTTAGTTTTATATAATCCCATTTGTTTATCATTGCTTCCATTTGCTTGGTCAGTGGTGTGTCAGTCTTTTAAAGATACTTTTCGCTTCGATGTCGTAGAGCCGCTTCTCCTATGTTTTCTTCGATGTACCTTATAGATTCATGTCTGATATCGAGCTCTGGAATCCATTTTGATCTGACTTTGGTGCATGGCGTTAGAAGGAGGTCTAAGTTCATTTTTTACACGTAGCTGCCCAGTTTTCCCAGCACCATTTGTTGAAGAGGCTTTCTTTTGCTCCACTTAATTTTTTTTTTGCTCCTTTA
>JAJIBD010000401.1:0-22911 GCA_021461705.1 Cryptotis parvus
GCTTCCATTTGCTTGGTCAGTGGTGTGTCATCTTTAAAGATACTTTTCGTTTCGATGTCGTAGAGCGTTTCTCCTATGTTTTCTTCGATGTACCTTATAGATTCATGTCTGATGTTGAGATCTAGAATCCATTTTGATCTGACTTTTGTGCATGGCGTTAGAAGGAGGTCTAAGTTCATTTTTTTACATGTAGCTGCCCAGTTTTCCCAGCACCATTTGTTGAAGAGGCTTTCTTTGCTCCACTTAATATTTTTTTGCTCCTTTATCGAAGATTAAGTGGTTGTATATTTGAGAATGTGTTTCAGGATACTCAGTTCTATTCCATAGGTCTACAGGTCAAAGAAGGGGGTGTCTCTATCCCAATACCACACTGTCTTAATTACAACTGCTCTGTAGTAGAGCTTGAGGTTGGGGAAAGTGATACCTCCCATCTTCTTTTTCCCAAGGATTGCTTTAGCTATTCGTGGAGTTTTATTATTCCATACAAATTTCAGGAGTGTTTGTTCAATTTCTTTGAAGAACATCATGGGTATCTTTATAGGGACCGCATTGAATCTGTATAAAGCTCTAGGGAGTATTACCATTTTGATAATGTTAATCCTTCCGATCCATGAGCAGGGAATATGTCTCCATTTCCTCAGGTCTTCTTTTATTTCCTGAAGTAACGCTTTTGTAGTTTTCTTTGTAGAGATCCTTTACATTCTTTGTCAAACTGATTCCTAGGTATTTGATTTTCTGCGGCACAATTGTGAATGGGATAGTTTCTTTAATGTCCCTTTCTTCTCTTTCGCTGTTTGCATATAGGAAGGCCATTGACTTTTGGGTATTGATTTTGTACCCTGCTACTCTGCTATAGGAATGTATTATTTCTAGGAGCCTCTTGGTAGAGAGTTTCGGGTTTTCCAGGTATAATATCATGTCATCTGCAAATAGTGATAACTTGGCTTCTTCCCTTCCTATCTGGATGCCCTTAATGTCTTTTTTCTTCCCTGATTGCTATAGCAAGTACTTCCAGCACTATATTGAATAGAAGTGGTGAGAGCGGGCAGCCTTGTCTTGTCCCTGATCTTAAGGGGAAGGCTTTCTTCTTTTTCCCCATTGAGAATGATGCTCGCTGTGGGCTTGTAGTAGATGGCCTGGATTATCTTGAGGAAGGTTCCTTCAATCCCCATTTTACGGAGAGCTTCTCATCATGAACGGGTGTTGGATCTTGTCAAATGCCTTCTCTGCATCTATTGATATGATCATATGGTTTTTATTTTTCTTTTTGTTGATATGATGTATTATGTTGATTGACTTGCAAATGTTGAACCATCCTTGCATTCCCGGGATGAATCCCACTTGGTCATGGTGTATAATCTTTTGATGACTCTTTGGATTCTATTTGCTAGTATTTTGTTGAAGATCTTAGCATCTGTATTCATCAGGGAGATTGGTCTGTAGTTTTCCTTTTTTTGTGGCATCTTTGTCTGCTTTGGGTATCAGGGTGATATGTGCCTCGTAAAAGCTATTTGGCAGTGTTTTTGTTTCTTCAATTTGTTGGAAGAGCTTAAAAAGAATTGGGAGTAGGTCCTCTTTAAAGGTTTTGTAGAATTCACTGGTGAATCCATCTGGACCTGGGCTTTTGTGTTTGGGGAGACTTTTGATTACTTATTCTATTTCCTCAATGGAGATAGGTTTGTTGAGGTATTCCAAATCTTCTTGTTGCAGACTTGGGAAGCTATAGGAATTCAGGAATTTGTCCATTTCTTCTAGGTTTTCTTGTTTTGTGGCGTACAGACTCTCATAGTAATCTCTGATGATCTTTTGAATTTCTGTGGTTTCTGTTGTGATGTCCCCGTTTTCATTTCTGATTCTATTTATTTGGGTTCTCTCTTTTCCTTTTCTTACAAGTCTTGCAAGTGGTTTGTCAATCTTGTTTATTTTTTCAAAGAACCAGCTTTTGGTTTCGTTGATCTTCTGGATTTTTTTTGACATTCCATCTCATTGATTTCTGCTCTAAGTTTTATTATTTCTTTTCTTTCTGCTTGGGTTGGGCTCCTTTTGTTGATCACTCTCTAAGATCTTAAGTTGTGAAGTCAGACTGTTTATGATGGCCTTTTCTTCTTTTCTGATAAATGCTTGAAGAGCTATGAACTTGCCTCTTAACACTGCTTTTGCTATATCCCATAAGTTCTGGTAATTCGTGTCTTCAGTTCTCATTTGTTTCCAGGAATCTTTGGATTTCCTCTTTGATTTCTTTTATGACTTGCTGGTTGTTCAGCAGTGAGCTGTTTAGTTTCCAGGTACTTGGTATTGGTCTCCGTTTTTGTGTACAATTAACTTCTATTTTCAGTGCCTCATGGTCTGAAAAAAGTAGTTGGCACAATTTCTATCTTCTTGATTTTATGGAGGTATGATTTATGGCTCAGCATGTGATCTATTTTGGAGTGTGTTCCATGGGCACTGGAGAAGAAAGTGTATTCAGCTTTTTGGGGTTGAAATGCCCTGTATATGTCTACCAGCCCTCTTTCTTCCATCTCTTCTTTAAGGGCCAGTATTTCCTTGGTAAGTTTCAATCTTGTTGATCTATCCAGGGTTGATAGAGCAGTGTTGAAGTCTCCAACTACAATTGTGTTGCTGTCAATGTCTTCTTTGAAGTCTATTAGTAGTTGTTTTAGGTATTTTGCTGGCCCCTCGTTGGGTGCATATATGTTTAATAGCGTGATTTCTTCCTGATATATGCATCCCTTGACTATTAAGAAGTGACCTTCACTGTCCCTTCTGACCTTCTTCAGCCTGAAGTCTATGTTGTCAGATACCAGTATGGCTACCCCAGCCTTTTTGGATGGGTTGTTTGAATGAAGGATTGTTTTCCAGCCTTTTATTTTGAGCCTGTCTTTGCTCCGATTGTTCAGGTGTGTTTCTTGCAGGCAGCAGAATGTCGGATTCAATTTTTTGATCCATTGTGCCACTCTGTGTCTCTTAACTGGTGCATTTAGACCATTGACATTGAGAGAGATTATTGTCATGGGATTTTGTGCCATCTTTCTAAATAGGTTGGTTGTTCTTTTGGGTTATGTCTCGTCTTATAGTAGATCTTTCAGTCCTTCTTTTTAAGGTTGGTTTTGATTTTACAAAGTTCCTAAGCTGTTGTTTATCCAAGAAGTTGTATATCTGTCCTTCAAATCTGAGCGAGAGTTTAGCCGGATAAAGAATTCTTGCTGAGGCATTCATTTCATTAAGTTTTTTCACTATATCCCACCACTGCCTTCGGGCTTGGAGGGTGTCTTCTGAGAAGTCTGCTGAAAGTCGAATGGATGCTCCTTTGTATACAATTTCCTTCTTTGATCTTGCTGCCTGAAGAATTCTGTCTCTGTCTATGGCATCCATTACTTTGACTAGGATGTGTCTTGGGGTCTTTCTATTGGGGTCTCTTCTTGCTGGTACGCTGCGTCGGGCTTCTTGGATCTGGATGCCTTCGTCCTTTAACTTGGGGAACTTTTCAGCCAGGATGTTTTTAACTGTTTTAATTTCCTTGGGGTTACTTTCCTGTCCCTCTGGGACTCCTCGATTCTTATGTTGTTCCGCCTGGCTTCATCCCATTGTTCTCTGTTTCGTTGCTGATCCATTATCCGGTCTTTTTCCATCTTATGTAGATCTCTGAGTGCTTTCTGCAGCTCATCTTCAGTCTCACTGATTCTCTCTTCCGCTGCTGTCATCCTACTATTCAGAGCCCCGATTGTGTTTTTCATTTCGTCTACTGAGTTTTTAAGCGATGATATTTCTATTTGCATGGTTCTCATTTCTGCTCTCATTTCCTCCCGTAGTTTATTGACAGCCCTTTCAACTGCTTCGTTTATGTTCTCCTGTATTTTATTGGACATCTGCTCAATTTTTTTCGTTGAGCTCCTTAAACATCCTACCAATTTCTTCTCTGGTTTCACTGTCAGAGAGATCATGCACATCTGTATTTTTTTTTTTGAGTCTTCAGGGTCGATTCCTTCATCTGTTCTTCGAGCTGGGGATCTGCGTTGTTTCCCCATGGTGTTGTGGTGTTCAGGGATAGATTCCTCTGGTGTACTGTTTCTTTTTTCTTGAGGGTATTACCTTCCCTTGGTGTTGAAATTCCTAGTTGTTCTATTAATAAGCAGCCACGATTAGCGGCCGCCCGCCCGGCCAGCCACACACCCCAGGGAGGTAGGGTACCTGAGATGCAGACAGGCCGGTGTGAGAGTTCAAAATGACCGTTTACTTCCGGTTCCGCTCGGACTTCTGGGGGTTGTAGTTCCACCTTCTGCCGAGACCTGGGGCTCTACCACGGCCCCAGGAGCCCGCCCGGCCAGCCACACACCCCAGGGGGTGGGGTACATTGGTGGTGGAAATGGGGCACTGGTGGAGGGATGGGTGTTGGTATACTGTATTACCAAGAACCAATTATGATCACCTTTGTAATTGTATGTTTCACTGTGGTATAATAAAAAATTAAAAAAAATAAATGAAAAAAAATAAAATTGCATTATTATTTATTAATGCATAAATAAAGATATATTTATCAAAACCAGTGTTAGGACATTGTTAGCTCATGAAATAAATATATAAATAACAAATAAATATATATACATATAGATAGATAGACATCTATCTATGTATAGATCTATCTCTATACATAGATGTCTATCTACTATCTATCTATCTATCTATCTATCTATCTATCTATCTATCTATCTATCTATCTTCCACTTCTATTATGTGAGTTTTACCATTATGGCTGTTTACAATGGAAGACAATAAATAGAGCTGGAGAGATAGTACAGCAGATGACCTACATTAAATCTATGACTCCCTGTGTGCTCCCCTGAGCCCACTGGGGAAGATCCCTGAATGCAGAGCCAGGCGTAATCTCTGAACACTCTTATGTGCCCTTTCCCCAAAAAACAATGATCCATTTTCATATTTTAATATTGTAAAAATTAGAATGGGAATACACTTAATTATTCTACTTATATATTTTACCCATTTCATAGTTAATAACTATATTTAACATTTTATGTAGTATATATAATATGATTTATTTTCTTCTCAACTATTGAATGTTTTCAGTTTAACAAGACCATCACATTATCACTGTCTTCCCGTTCATCATCTATTTGCTTGAGCGGGCACCAGTAACATCTCCATTCATCCTGTCTCATGCTAGTAGAGCCCAAGGGCATCTGCTTGCTCCAGGAACATAAAGAACCTCAAACCATTCCATCAGGTCATGGGAATGAGGTATATAATTGTTACTGGTATTTGGCATATCAATATGACACGGGTAGCTTGCCAGGCTCTGCCGTGCAGTTGGCATACTCTTGTACTCCAGCATTTATTGATGAACCACGCAGCTGCGCGAGCCGGGCTGTGATAGGTTCTTCTGCTGGGTGGAGTTCTGACAAGAGGTAAGTCCGGATGTGGAAAATGGCGGCCCTCATGAAGTGGGGAGGTCGCCTGGCTTCTTGTGAGGCTCGATTGGGGTGGCGGACCAGGGATACAGCCTGCCATCCCTCCCCTGTGCCTCGTGAGCAGCTGGGCACAGGGGGAGCCGGTAGCAGCTCTGTCCCATGTCTGTGAGTCTCTGGATCAGCATACCTGGGCCGGACTTGAAAAAGAATGCTGCAGGGTGGGTCTTGATGATCCATGCTGTGATAGGCTCTTCTGCTGGGTGGAGTTCTGACGAGAGGGAAGTCCAGATGTGGAAAATGGTGGCCCTCATAGAGTGGGGGAATATACTACATTTGGAAGATCTTCTTTCATCTATTCATGCAATAATCTATTTTTTTGATAAAGCTCAAAAAGCATTGCTTACTGTTTCATTTTCAGTGCCACAAGAAGTCATGGCACTTATGCTGAGAGGCACGTGCAATAAAGGAATGGACAGTAAGAGTCCAGAGATAGTCTCTAAGATAATACAAGTAATTATAATCACTGTATATAGATAATTTAGAAGTTAGAAAAAAATCTCTTGTAAATACTTGAACAAGATGTATGTTTTATTATTCTAGGTCAAAAGTTTTATTCATTGAAACAAAATGTACGGAGTGTGCCTGTAACGGGCTGAACACTGTGTCTTTCTTCATAGGTCATACTGTGATAAGAGAAACAGGAATAAATGGTGTAAACAGTGTCCATATTTATTTATTTTTTAAATAAGTTTTTCTAGAGACATAAAAGGGTTTGATTTATACATGTTTAACCTCTTTTGTTTGGGGAGGTTTTATTTTTTTTTTATTTATTTATTTATTTATTTATTACTTTTTTGGGTCACACCTGGCAATGCTCAGGGGTTTCTCCTAGCTCTGTACTCACGAATTACTCTTGGCAGTGCTCGGGGGACCATGTGGGATTCCGGGATCGAACCCAGACCAGCACAGACTGGCTGCATGCAAAGTAAATGCCCTACCCACTGGACTATCACTCCGGCCCTCAGGGAGGTTTTATGATTCTGTAAGTTCACCTATTTTTTTTCTAGTTTCTTCAAGTTAGTTGTATAAATTTATAGTCACTTCTTATAATTCATTATGTTGTTGAGTCATCTGTTATAACATTTCCTGTTTTATTTTTGATCCAGTTAATTAGCATTTTCTCTGTTTTTTTTTCTCTTTCTATGTGGGTCTGGGGCTGACTCAAAATGTTGGACATGGGAATCTCGTGGTGGACAGTTCCACAATGAAATTGACCACATCTTAATCAATCGACGGTTTTGCCTGACCGATGTCGCTGTCGTCCCAAAATTCCAAACAGGATCTGACCACCATCTCCTTCCTGCAAAAATTCTACTTCATACTGTCACTGTCTTCCCCGTTCATCATCGATTTGCTAGGAGCAGGCACCAGTAACATCTCCATATGTCCTGTCTCATGCAAGTAGAGCCCAAGGGTACCTGCTTGCTCCAGGAACATAAAGAGCCTCAAACCATTCCATCAGTTCATGGGAATGAGGTCTATAATTGTTACTGGTATCTGGCATATCAAATACAACACGGGTAGCTTGCCAGGCTTGCCAGACTCTGCCGTGCGGGTAGCATACTCTTTGTAGTCATCTCAAAATCCAGCATTTATTAATGAACCGCGTGGCCGCTATGCGGGCTGTGATAGGCCGGGCTGTAATAGGCTGGTCTGCTGGGTGGAGTTCTGATGAGGGGGAAGTGCAGATGTTGGAAAATGGAGGTCCTCATGGAGTGGGGGTCGACTGGCTTGTTGTGAGGCTCTGCTGGGGTGGCGGGCCAGGGCTAGAACCTGCCATCCCTCCCGGGCACCTCATGAGTGGCTGGACACCTCATGAGAGCTGCTACAGTGAGAGCCAGTAGCAGCTCTGCCCCATGTCTGTCTCTGGATCAGTATACAGATCCAGATCTACTTCATACAGCAGGGAGAAAAAGGTTGCAAAGTTTAAAAAGAGAACTCTCAGAATGACCACCAACTGAGAATTCTTTGGCACCATTGCGGCAACATGGGAAGATGCCATCATTGACTTCAAGATGCCATCAATGAAGAATACAACCGACTGATTCAGCACCTCCATGATTGTGCGAAGAACACTGAGAGAGAGAGAAATACACAAAAGGAAGCCTGTCTTCAAAAACTCTCTAGCTCATTTGCCAACGTGGCAAGGCGCGAGCCTCAGGCAACCAAGTGCTAACGTCCAAGTTCGCAAAGCAGTGCAGAGAAGTGATAAAGGAAGACCTCAAAGAGAGAAGAGCAGAAATACTGGCTGATGCAGCAGAAGCTGGGAAAAGCATTCGCAATGCCTGCCTGTCCTTCGCCAACTGTAAGACCAAGATGGCTACCCTCCAATGCCCTGATGGATCCATAACATCTTCCAGAAAGGCAATGGAGAAGATTATCCATGACTTCTACTCGAATTTCATTGATAGCCATGTTCACCTGCCCACATACCAAATTCCGCAGGATGGATATGTCATTCCCAGCATTCTTCCTTCTGAAATCCGACATGCCATTTTGTTGGTAAAGAAGCAAACAGCACCCGGCCCAGACAAAGTCAGACCTGAACACCTGAAGAATCTGTCATCAGTACTCATCAATACACTGGCTCAGCTCTTCACACACTACCTGTCTGAATGCAAGGTGCCCTCCCAATGGAAAACCAGCAGGACAGCCATTCAAGAAGGGAGACATCCATGACGTTGACAACTATCACCCCATCTACCTGTTGTCCGTTATCTACAAGCTGTTCACTCAAGTCATCCTGAACAGGATTGGCAGACCATTAGATGAAGGACAACCATGTGAGCAAGCTGGCTTCCAAAAAGTATTCAGCACAATCGACCATATCCGCACAGTAACCAAGATCACTGAGGTTTGTAGGGAGTTCAAGATACCACTCTGTCTCACGTTCATTGAATTAAAGAAAGCCTTTGATTCTGTTGAGACCGAAGCAGTCATCGAAGCCCTAGCCAAACAGGGTGTTCAAACCCAATACATCAAGATCCTTCATGAGCTGTATTATGGATTCACCACCAGGATCTCACCATTCTACAAGGGAAATGATCATTAATGTCAAAAGAGGGATTCAACAGGGTGATACCATTTCTCCAAAAACTTCAGCACCACCCTCGAGAATGTCATGTGACAATTAGAATGGGAAGGAATGGGAGTGAAGATAGATGGTCGGCCAACTACACCACCTCCGCTTTGCTGATGACATAGTTCTAATAACACCAAACATTAGCCAAGCGGCACAAATGCTGGCTGACTTCAACTGAGAATGTGGAAATATAGGTCTACAGCTGAATCTCAACAAAACTATGTTCATGAAAAATGAACTAGTTCCAGAGGCCCCATTCACTCACAATGGAACAAACATCTCTGAATGCAGCAGTTATGTGTACCTAGGTCGAGAACTCAACATGATGAATGACCTAAAACCTGAGCTGTGCAGGAGGAAGAGAGCAGCATAGAACACCTTCAAGAACATAGAAGAAATAGCTGAAAGGACAAAGAACCTCTGGCTCCAGACATATTTCTTTGACTCCACTCTTCTCCCTTCATTAACATATGCCTCAAAGACCTGGGCCCTAAAAAACCAGGATGAGAATGCTATTCGGGTCTCCCAAAGAGGAATTGAAAGAGCTATGCTTGGAGTATCATGCCTCACTCAAGTGAGAGAAGGAATCGGAGTTCTGACCTCCGTCGACGTTCCAGAGACAGGGACACTGTCTAGTTTGCCAAATCATCAAAAATCAGATGGGCTGGACATGTAATGTGATTTGGAGACGATCGCTGGACTAGATCCATTACCGACTGAACCCACCACATGTCAAAAGATCATATGGCCACCCACCTACAAGATGGTCAGACTTCGTCCAATACCCTGAACGAATGGTTTGAGGCTCTTCGTATTCCTGAAGCAAGCAGATGCCATTGGGCTACACTGGCACATGATAGGGTCAAATGGAAACGTTACTGGTGCCTGCTTGAGCAAATCGATGAATAACGGGATATCAAGTGATCAAGTGGTCAAGTGGGTCTGGCTAAAGTTTTTTTTTTTTCAGAAATCTAGTTTCTGATTTTACTTACTTTTTATGTTGTTTCTTGATGACTGTATCTCTGGTTTCAATGCATTTTCCCCCATCTTTCTGCTTACTTTGGTTTTGATACATGTTTTTAATTTTCTAGTTCCTGAAGGCATGAGGCTAAGATATTTATTTGCGCTTGTTCTATTTTCTTATTTACGATGTAATCCTATATTGCTATGAAAGCCCATCTTAGTAACGCATTTGCTGTGCCTCATAGGTTCTGATAGCAGGCATGGAGTCTGTGGGCCTTGATGGAGAGAAATCCACTTCTGGGTCTGTAAAGGACCCGGGTTCTGGTTCTTCCTCACCTGAAGTACGAGTGAGTAGATGGTTTTGGGTATGGATCTAGTTCTGCAGAGATGGCAGGAGCCAAGTGCGGAGGCTGTGTATGCCCAGGTAGCAGGGACTCCAGACTTAATTATTGCTTCAATACCTATTTCAAAACTCCAAAATAATATATAAATTATACATTACCAAAAGTTTTATATGTCCAATTTTGTCTGTGTGGAAGATTAGGGTTGTCAAGTCTCATAGGCACTGAGAAACTACTGCTTATAATGACTATCTTTCAACTCTATTAAAATTATTGTTCTGTTCATTTTTGGGTCAAACCAATGGTCCATGGGGGCTTCTCCTAACTATTCTTAGGGGTCCCTTCTAGCTGTGCTTTTGGAACCATATGGCATTTGGGATAGAATACTGAGCTTCCACATGCAGAACAGATGTTACAGTCCTTTTGATATATTACCCTGGTCCAAACAGCATTCTTAGATTTGGGACACAATTAGATTGAGAAATAATGGCAATTAGAAGATAGCAATATTATAAAACTGAAGTAGACTTTGATTGTGAACAAGATTACCTTATTGTACAGGGCTGTGGTTGAATTCAGGGTTCACACATGCAAGGTATGTACTCTTCCCTGTTCTCTTGTCCAGAGTGGTTACTTAGAGAGGAGCTATTTAATTATCATTTTTGAAGAATGTTGTCTAAAGAATTCAGAAATAATGATTTGAAGATGACCTTGTTAAAATTTTAGTGATGACGAGATTGTATGCATTTCACAGTGGTATTGGCAAATAACTAAGAATGTATTAACCTTTAATACATAGACCAAATTTTCCCAAGAGCTACCATGTCTAATTTCATGGTGTTATGAAAAGATGACCATCTACAAATAGCAAAGTGATAGACCCATTTATCATTCCTGCTTAGTTTCTTTGTTGTTTGTTCCTGCAAATTACCTAGAAAAAATGGAGTCATCCAAAGCATGTCTTGGATATCTTGTGACTCTGCATTTTGCTATCTCAGTATTTTCCTTTTCTTACCATATTAGAACAATACTATTTAATACTCTGTCTGTTTACCCCTTGAACTAATTATGGTTAGTTAAAATGGCATGAGTTTTTCATCTGTTGCACACCTTCAAGTGTATTTATTAAATATTAAATTAAAACAAGTAAAAACATTTTTAAGTTGTGTTCAGTTATATATCATCTTTCCAGCTCCTTATAATCAATCATCTGAGCAATGATCTTGATAAAAAGAAAGACAGAAGTCAATAATTTACAGTCTATAAAAATTACAATTGACAAACTCTTTGGTAGTTGTCAGTTGATAATGAGTTCTCACCGTCTTCAAATATGATTTTTTTTGTGAGATTATGATCAGAGTTGTTGTTGCCTTGTCCTATAATTAACCTATGTTCACACTGACTGGACATTATGCTAGTTTTTTGTCAAAGACATGTATGTTATAGAATTTCTATTAAAGTGCTCCTATAAATAAAGGGCTTCAATGATATACGCTAGCTAATTGGAAAGGAGAATAGGTCAGCACATGACCAATCTTTTTGGTCAAAAAATGGGTAGTAAGGTTTGTTTAGAGGGTCTTTTGTGCAGCAAACTGGTCAGATGTACTGAACCTGGTTTGACAGAGTGATGATGCTCAGGGCTTGCTGCTGGAACTGTAAAATTAACAGTCAAAAGAAATCCAGGAACAATTAGGTCAACCCTGCTAATTAATGAATGTAGTACAGAGATTCTGAGATAAACTGTCACTCACTGTCTTCCGCATTCATCGTCGATTTGTTTGAGCGGACACCAGTAACATCTCCATATGACCTGTCTCATGCAAGTAGAGCCCAAGGGCACCTGCTTGCTCCAGGAACATAAAGAGCCTCAAACCATTCCATCAGGTCATGGGAATGAGGTCTATAATCGTTACTGGTATCTGGCATATCAAATACGACACGGGTAGCTTGCCAGGCTCTGCTGTGCGGGTAGCATACTCTTGTAGTGATCTCAAAATCCAGCATTTATTGATGAACCGTGCGGCCGCTTCTGGCGCGAGCCGGGCTGTGATAGGCTGGTCTGCTGGGTGGAGTTCTGACGAGGAGGAAATCCGGATGTGGAAAATGGAGGTCCTCATGGAGTGGGGGGGTCGCCTGGCTTATTGTGAGGCTCTGCTGGGGTGGTGGGCCAGGGCTAGAACCTGCCATCCCTCCTGGGCACCTCATGAGCGGCTGGGCACAGTGAGAGCCAGTAGCAGCTCTGCCCCATGTCTGTCTCTGGATCAGTATACCTGGGCCGGATTAAAAAGACTGCAGCAGGGTGGATCTCGATGAGCCGGGCTGTGATAGGCTGGTCTGCTGGGTGGAGTTCTGATGAGGGGGAAGTCTGAGATAAACAGTACTCAGATTTATAAGGGATACTAAGCTATTGTAAAACACAATTTATGAACATATTTTAGTTTATTAAGCTACCCGTGATGTATTCGATATCCCCAAAAACACTAACAATAATGGACCTCATTCCCAACAAATGGAGACCTTACTGGCGCCCACTCGAACAAATTGATGAACAATGGGAAGACAAGTGATACAAGTGATACAAGTGAATTTAGTTTATTAATAATTGACTAATAAGTATTGTCAATGTATTTATGATTATAAGCAACTACTTGATGTTAAATGAACAAAGTTTACCATTTTGTTTTTATCATTGGTTTATAGGAATGTTCTTTCTCCTGTAAATCATTCAGTGTTTTTAATATTTCATGTACTCTATATTCCTTGTCAAGACTCTGTAGGAATGGTTTGAGGCTCTTCATATTCCTGAATCAACCAGATGCCATTGGGCTACATTGGCACGTGATAGGGTCAAATGGAAATGTTACTGGTGCCCGCTCGAGCAAATCGATGAATAACGGGATTCAAGTGGTCAAGTGATCAAGTACTCTATTGCTCATCCCTTCCAAAGTGTTTTAAGAGCTTTTATATTAAGGATATTATCTGAATGCTAAATCTTAAGTTTATGTGTCACACATACATTATACATACGCATATATATAACTAATGTTTCTCTTTTTTAAGTAATCTTTCAATTTAGTCTATGTTATGCAACAAGAAATTTTTTAAAATTTTGTAGTCAAACTGTCAATATTTGGGGCCGGAGCAATAGCCCAGCGGGTAGGGCGTTTGCCTTGCATGCGCCCGGCCCATGCCAGCCTGGGTTCGATTCCTAGCATCCCATATGGTCCCCCCGAGCACCGCCAGGAGTAATTCCTTGAGTGCAGAGTCAGAAATAAGCCCTGAGCATCGCTGGGTGTGACCAAAAAAAGCAAAAAAAAAAAAAACCTGTCAATATTTTTTTCTATTTTTCACCTTTAAATTATGCTTAGGTACTTGTCACTTTGTGCATGCTGGTTTTTCCTCCTGAAATGCTCTGACCAAAGCCATTGTTGAAGCCGCTTTAGGATGGCATTTCTGAAACACACTGTTCACAGAATCCTCTCCTGTTTTTGAAAGTCCTATATCACTTGAACATTTGTTTCTGATTTGATTTATTATTTTACTTTCTATTTGTATATCTAAAGTAAGAGATTTAGTGCTTAAGACTTGGAAGAGACTCAAGATATCTGTTATACACCTCTTAATGTAAGTGTTGCAAGCCACAATGTGTAAGGGAAGGAAGAGAAAGAATATATATATATATATATATATATATATATATATATATATAGAGAGAGAGAGAGAGAGAGAGAGAGAGAGAGAGATAAAGAGAGAAAAGAGACAAGAGAAGCAAAATTCCTGACATAGAGGCAAGCCAGGAGAGGGAGGAAGGAAACAGAGGATATTGGTGGTGGGAAATGGGCACTGTCCGAGGGATTGGCACTGGAATATTGTAAGACTGAAAACCAAACATGAACATATTTGTAATTGTATATCTCATGGTGTTATAATAAAAAATTTTAATGCGAAAAAAAAGATATCTGTTATCCAGTGTGTTAACTGATAGTAAAGATGGTATACTCTTCTTGCTTAAGTAGTCTCTTAACTTTTGCTTCATTACCTCAACAGAAAATCCACTGTATCTTATTTAATATAGGCATTTCCTATCAAGTTGTAAGATTGTATTTTTTATTAGCTGTCTAGGATTTCCCTAACTATTGTCATTTCAGTCTAAATTTAGCATTTTCTGCTGTGCATTGCTTCGATAAGCCTGGACATTGCAAACTACACTTCCCAGAGTCCCTTGCCTGTTAGGTTGCCTCAGGTAGAAAGTTTACGATGAAACTCAAAGTTGGGAGAAGGGATTTTCACTCTATTTTTAATTTCTGCTAAAGTCTATATCATATCTTGAGTGAAAACCTAGTTTCTTTGGTATTTTGCTTATTTTTCTCCTCAAAGGTACCTATAAGAAGCTAGTGTCTTTCTTAGTCTCTCTCTCTCTCTCTCTCTAACTGTTCATCTATATTCTTCTTTGTATTTTCCCTAGCTTTAGAGTGGTGATGCATTTACTCTGTGTTATTTCTCTGTGTGTGTATGTGTGTTTATGGTTCACTTTATCAACACTTGGGTAACAAAATTGTATGCTTAATTACCCACTAAAATACTTTGGTTTCTGTTTTATTGACTAGATTTTAATACATATTAATAGGAATGGTCCCAAGAAACATATTAAAAGATTGAAGTCTGGAACTGTCTCAATTATATTCTTGTCCTTGGATACACAGCTCAACTCCTTGGCAACAAAAGTGAATCACTAATAATCCATGACATGCATTGAGATCATGATTAATTAAATCTCTTATGGTTTATAGTGATAAAGTGTTTGCTGAAGCAAATTTCTTAGAGTCCAAGTGACTGTCATACTTATCTTTTTTATAATAAAGCTATAAAGAATATAAGGCAAAGTAATTGTTTTTGACTGCACTGGTGAGCTTACTAAGAGAAAGTGACAGCTCAGGCCTTTAAACTTTGAGCTAGAAACACTGTTAGAAAACCAAAGTTCCTACAGCAGCCTTGGAAGAACTCATCTCATGTTCTGTAACCACTGAACTGAATTTGATTCAGGTAATCCCAGAATTTATTTATGTTTTATTTATTTTTTAAAACATTTTTATTATACCATCATGAGATATACTATTACAAGGATATTCACAATTGGGTCTCTGTCATACAGTGTTCCAGCATCCAGCCCTCCACTAGTGCCCCATTCCTACCACCAACTCCAAACACTCCCACCCACCCAACCCCAGCCTGCCACTATAGCAGGCACCCTTTCTCTCTCTCTCTCTCTCTCTCTCTCTCTCTCTTCTCTCTCTCTCTTTTCTCTCTCTCTCTGTGTCTCTGTATTTCTCTCTTTCTTCTCCTACACTTTGTGGCTTGCCCTACAGATATTAACAGTTCATGATGTAAGTCTCTAATGTGTATATTCGACAGTGAGTTCCAGTGTGACATAAATCCCCATTCCCCATCAACCTCCCCAGTTTGTTGCAACTACAATGGTCATCACAGTGTATGAATGTGAAAGATCCTGGGAAGGACCTGGTCCTAATCTCCGTTATTGTCTAAGTTTGTCGTGCGGACGTGGAGCAGATGCGCAGGTATGGGTTTGGTCTGTCTCCTGTCTGGCTTTGCTGGCTATGGAGGCTGCGAGCCCGCAGCCACGCCCACCGACATGATGGTGGAGGAATGGGGGGGAGGAGCCCAAATCCCCACTCCAAGTCTGGCCAGCTTGGCCCCTCCGCAGTGTCTGCTAACTCTAGGAGCTATTTTTATTTATGTTCTAGAATTTCACTTCATGTTGAATTTATGGTCCGCAAAGTTCTTACTTGAAAGTTAGGCATAACTTTCAAGTTATACCTATATTTGTTTTTTAATATTTATTTATATTTAATTGTATAAATATATATTTATTAAATTGTATAGATTTATTTTACATAAAAATATATTTATTTATATTTTAATATTTTATTCAAATATAAATACATACAATTAAATAAATATATTTATGCAATTAAATATAAATAAATATACATATGATGTATTTATACAATTAAATTCTAATCAGCTATTTGGGTGGGGAGAGTGCACCCAGGGATGTTCAGGGTTACTCCTGGCTGTGCATTCAGGAATTACTCCTGGCAGTGCTTGGGAGACAATATCGAATGTCAGGAATCGAACCAAGGTTGGTCATGTTTAAAAAATTAAGAAATTGCCCGTAGCAGCAAAGTTGAAATGAGTTCCAGGGGGTATTATATGATGCAAAAGTCAGAAGAGAAAAGATTAGCATTGAATAGTACTGGATAACTTTACCTATGTATATATTATAAGGATGTAAATTTGAAGAATAGGCAATGTTCAAAAACAACAAGCAAGCCAACAAACCAATGAACAGTGACAACAGAACTTAGGTTCTGAGGAGAATGGGACAGTGTATGGGAGATGTGAGGGGAGTGTAAACTAAGGTTTGGGATTTTATTTGTAAAAGACAGGATAAGAAGAAAGATAAATATTTTGGACAAACTAGAATATTGATTTGGGGGCCGGAGCGATAGCCCAGCAGGTAGGGCTTTTGCCTTGCACGCGGCTGGCCTGTGCTGGCCTGGGTTCCATCCCGGCTTCTCATATGGTCCCCTGAGCACCGCTAGGTGTAATTCGTGAGTGCAGAGCCAGGAGTAACCCCTGAGCGTTGCCGGGTGTGACACAAAAAAGCAAAAAAAAAAAAAAAAAAAGAACATTGATGTGGAAGAAGTAGTGTGGAGAATGGCTAAGAGTTTTGAATTTTGAGTGGGTGAGCTGTTTGTTTTCAGATTTTTTTTTTGGTAGAGGAATTAGCACTTACTGCTGTATCTGAGGAAAACAGCTCACTCTAAGGTCTTATGAAAACTTACCTAAAAGTTTTGCCTGAAAAGCAACTAGCATTGTCATAACATCTATAACTTGAGTCAAGAATTAGTACAAGGCATATTATGATACCAATATCCAAGGTCAAGTGAAACGTATATTAGGAGGTCTTGTCAAAGGTGGAAATTATCACAAACATGTGGGAGTCAGAGGCTAGGTAAGACAGAAAATGGAACAGTGTGCTAACAATTGTCGAGGGTACTAATGCCAACCTAGAACTGAGCATTAAATAGAGGCAAAAGATACACATGACAACCCTTTAATGTATGTTCTGTAATCCATAGTCTGGAGGGAAAGGAAAAGAGAAAGAGAGAGAAATGGAAAGAAATAAAGAACCTGCCAAGGAGGAGGGCTGGGGGAGGGGGGAGGGAACCGGGGACGTTGGTGGTGGGAGATGGGCACCGGTGGCGGGATGGGTGCTGGAACACTGTATGACCAAAACCCAAATATGAACTTTTTAATTGTATATCTTTGTAATTGTAAAAATAAAAAATTTTTAAAAAATTAAAAAAAAAGAATTAGTACAAGGTATTACTCAGGAGGGTATTGCTATGTTGGCATGGATTGTAAAGCCATACTTATATACATATTAGCATAAATTTGGTAAATTTATGAGGGAATAGAGCTTCTGGTTGATAGATTAAAAGTTTATTGCTATGCATTCAGAGAGAGACTGAGTTTAATATACTAGCTCAAGAAGGTGGAAGTGACTGTAGCAGGTGGACTGACTTGGACTCAATGATCATATGGGGTGCCAGGGATTGAATCTGGGTTGGTTGCATGCAAAGGAAGTGATTTACCCACTGTACTATCCTTCAAGCCCCTAGTTATTGATTAAAATTAATCACAGTGATTTCTCTAGACTCTGGCTATCTGGGGCAAATTTCCTGGCAGACAGACACAATCACTGCTTCCTAATAAAGGTGGGATTCTTGGTTACCTTTTCCTGGATTTATTTTAGAATATAAACTTACAGAGATTTTTTTTATTGTTATTATATCACTGTGAGATACACAGTTATAAAACTGTTCATGACTGGGTTTCAGTTATACAGTATTCCAATACCCATTCCTTCACCAGTATGCATTTCCCACCACCAATGTCCCCAGTTTCCCTCCTGCCATGATCCCCTCACCTCCCTGCCAGTCTGCCTCTACAGCAGACCTCCTCCTCCTCCTCCTCCCCTTCTCCTCCTCCCCTCCTCCTCGTCCCCCCTCCTCCTCTTCCTCCTCCTCCTCCTCCTTTTTCATCTTCTTCATCTTCTTCCTCTTCCTCCTCCTCCTCCTTCTTCTTCCTCTTCTTCCTTCTCTTCCTCTTCCTCCTCCTCCTCCTCCTCGTCCTTCTCTCTTTCCTTCCCTCTTTCTCTCTCTCTCTCCCATTTTGGGAATTATGGTATGCAATATCTATAATGAAAGGTTATCATGTATATCACTTTACCTTCTTTTAGCACTCAGTTTTTGTCCAGAGGGATCATTTCCAACTATCATTGTCATAGTGGTCCCTACTCTGTTCTGCCTCCCCCCCCCTCTTGTGGCAAGCTTCCAGCCATGGACTAGTCTGCCTGACTCTTATTTCTATTGCCCTTGGGTATAAGTCTCATGCTGGTTTTTTATATCCCACAAATGAGTACAATCATTCTATGTCTGTCCCTCTTCCTCTGACTCATTTCACTTAGCATGGTATGTTCCATGTCCACCCATGTATAAGCAAATTTCATGACTTCATTTTTATGACTGTTGCACAGTATTCCATTGTGTAGATGTACCATAATTTCTTTATCCACTCAACTTTTCTCAGGGACTCAGATTGTTTCCAGATTCTGGCTACTGTGAATAGCCAGAATATTGCTGCACTACAGAGGCTTCTTATAGGTCATTGCTATGATGCAAAGCTGTCTCTTGATGTTAGTCAACTGTGCTTTTTTTTAAAAAAATGGTGCCGTTCCATATATTTTAATAAACGTTTTGGCTTAATTTTGTAAGATCTCATAATACCTCAAATTTAAAAGTGATACACATTTACTACTATGTAAAATTATAAAACTACAAAAAAGTAAAAAGAAAATATAACTGTCTAGCCAAACACCTGAAAGTAAATATTGTTAACAATTTGGTATCTCAGCACTAATTGTGCTTGAAAAAATGCTAAGTATTGGGTCCTAGAGATAGTACATCCGATAGTATAGCCTTGCATGTCACCCATTTGGGCTTGATCCCTGGCATCCCATATGATCCTCGGAATAGTGCCAAGAGTATACGTCCTCATATTCCTAAGTGTAGAGCTAGGAGTAACTCCTGAAATTTGCAAAAAGTGAAAAATGCTAAATACATCTAAAGGATAAATGAATACATTCATTATTTTCCAGAAGTCTTTTAGCTTAGCTTGAAATATTTATAAAATACATAGTTAATAATTAAGTTTCATCACATTTTTTACTAATAAAATATGAGGCTGGATATCTTTTTCAAAATTCAAGAAATATACTAATATATAAGCTAGTGAGGTTAACTAGTACCAACAGATGGAATATTTACTATCAAAATTCCTTTTCACCATTCACGTTTAAAGACTCTCTCAGGGAAACAAACATGGAAGATCCTAGAATCCTTGTCCATTCCAGAACCTGTTTCCTGGTGCCCATGTCTAGACACTGTCTTCTTTTTTTTTTTAATTTTTTATTATACCACTGTGAGACATACAATTACAAAGGTGTTCATAATTGGTTCTTGGTAGTACAGTATACCAGCACCCATCCCTCCACCAGTGCCGCATTTGCACCACCAATGTACCCCCCCCCTCCCGCCCACCCCAGGCTGCTTCAATAGCAGGTACCCCAGTATCCTTTCTTTCTCTCTCTGTCTCTCTCTCTGTCTCTGCATCTCTCTCCCTCTTCTTTTTACACATTGAAGACACTGTCTTCTCTGTAGAACTCCACTGTGGCTCTTTGGTCAGATTTGTTTTCTGGAGAAGTCTATATGTTAGCATGGTTCTTACTGGAGGAGTGCGTGATAATGCTCCAGCCCGAAGACCCATTTCAAGAACCTCTTATCAATCAATTCAGTATCACTGTAACACTGTCTTCCCATTGTTCATCGATTTGCTCGAGTGGGCACTAGTAACATCTCCATAAGTCCTGTCACAAGCAAGTGTAACCCAAGAGCATCTGCTTGCTCCAGGTACAGGAAGAGCCCCCAAAAACCATTCTTCAGGTCATGGAACTGAGGTCCATAATTGTTACTAGTTTTGGGCATAACAAGTAAATAAAACACGGATAGCTTGCCAGGCTTTTGCCGTGTAGGTGGTATAGTCTCAGTAGAAGGCTCTCATCTTGAGCATTTACTGATGAAACTTAAAGGGGATAGATCAGGTTTTCTCTTGGATAGAGCTCTGAGGAACTATGGAGTCTGGATGTTGAGAATGATTGACTGCATGATGTGTTGTTTGCTCTAGCTTCTTGTGAAGCAATTCAGTAGATGTACTAATTGACTAGATCATAAGCAACTTTAATAAATGGTTAATGATAAGAACAAAAACTCGAGATGAGTGCATGAAAGGTCAGGAATTCTAGGCTGAAAAACTGAAATTACTAGGGATTGAAGTAATAGATATATAAATCTCAACCGCATATAGTCTGAAATATAAATCACTTAATAAAAACAGTGTTTTCAGCAAAATAGCAATCATAAACAGGAGTAAATGAGAAGGATTAAAATATGGGAATGTGAAAACTATTAAGGTTTCTGATAGGAATGATCTCCATTTTTATAATGACTCCATGTTGCTTACATAATTGCTTTTCCCCCATTGCTTAGAAATGAATCTTTTGTTTTCTAAAAAAGAGATGGGTTTCAAACCTATTTACTTCTATGAATAAGACTCAGCCTAAATTGTAACCCTAAGGATACAATAATTTGGTAGTGATGGCTCCCCTTAGGTTTAATAGAAATTGTTGGGTTAGTTTTTTTTCACATAGCTTTCATAATTTAATTTAAAATTTTAGGTGATGGTATTAGTTTAACAAAGCATCTCTCTCTAAATTTCTTAGGCCAATGTGTTTTGTTTGGGATCTTTAAATGTCTATCAGGATTTGTGATATCAAAATTCAAGGTCTACTTTATAAATGCTAAGGATTAGAAAATCATCACAAGGACACTAATAAGTACAATACAGATGGCCAATTTAATTTATTTCTGAATTGAGATGAAAAATGAGAGCATGTGTCTTCCTACTCTCTAGTACCAAAAGCTCATTAGGATCTGGCCAGCATGTGGGAAAGTGACACAGCTGAGGCTTTTCCCAGGCAAAATACATTAACATTACAAATGAAACTGGGTCTGAATATATCTCAAGGAACATTTTCTCTCAGAGGTATAGTAAGAATTACATTAGCAGTGCAGTTATTAAACTCTGTTGAATAATTCTGTTTTAGAAAAGGAAAGTGACCTTTTGTGTCTCTCAGAGGGGTATTAGCCCTACAGATATTTTTAAAATAAAATAATCAGGACAGAACACCAACTTTATGAAAAACATCTGAGTTAATTTGGTATTCAGTTAAAAATATTAAGTATCAAATAAAATGTTTTATAAGATTAGATTCCAGTGCCAGACACACACACACACACACACACACACACACATATATTTATGATCAAGTAACTTCACCTTCTATTCAGGATGTAGATGAAGAATGGATGGTAGAAATAAATAGTGAAAAATAAAAAAAATGGTTTAAATTTCTCAGTTTTATTCGCTGGAGAGATATACAAGTGTTAAAACATTTATTTGCCTTTCACTTGGCTGATACTGGTTCAATCCCTTGTACCACATACTATTCCCTGAGCATCCCAAGGATTGATCCCTGAGCACCTTTGTGTGTGGCTCAGCATTGCCCCTCATAATAAATACACATTCTCAATTTTGTATTACTTAGAAATATGGGCAATATTTTAGCTATAGTTTTCAATAAGTAACACAACTGTTGTGTTTACTCAATTATGAAAATTACATGTTTTCACATTTTGACACATTTGAAATCTGGGTGTTTTATAAAAAGTGATGTGGAATGAAATATATCTGAGTTCTTGTGCTGCATAGTGAACATTATCTTTGTGAGCATAACACACTCAAATGTGTCATTCAGATGCTTGCACTTAAGTTTGAATTCCTAATGTTGCTTAATATGTTTTTAAAGAAGTGCTGATAAGTGCTAACATTGCAATATCCAGCTGAAAGGAGATATTTTAGGCAAATAATTAAATGCCAAATAATGAAATCAAAAGTAACAGAAAATCTCTACATGTTTTGGATATATACAGAGTTTGAAAATAAAAAAAATGTATGACAGATTCCTTGTCTTAAAAATTATTACAGGGTGCCAAACATCTGTCCATAAAAAACTTCAGGATGATTTTCAGAAGAAAGTAATTTACTTAGACTGATAGGTAATTTAATTAAGGGCAAACTGAAATTATCTTAACCAAATTAGAAAGGCAAACGCAACCCTAAGCAAAAACAACTGTCAGTCTCAATACCCAAAGAATCAAAATCACAAGTATAGACTAGGAAAAGAAGCAGCAGTCTTTGCTCTGTCTGACCAAAGGCAACTCAAGACTCAACATTAACTTAGAAGACTGTGATTACTGGAACTCAAATTAAGTATGATTATGCAAAGATTATTCTACCTAAGTACATGAATAAAAGGGGTGTATAAGTGGTAATAAAAATTTTAGTATATATCGAATTTATTGTTTTGTTTCAAAATGGTAGTCACTAAATTCACAGGTTAATTTACTATTTTTTTAAACTTTATTGAAACACTGCGGTTTACAAAGTTGTTCACAATACAGTTGTTTCAAGTATTTGATAATCCAACAGCAGTCCCACCATCAATGTGCCCTTACCAACCACCAAAGACCCTAGTTTCCCACCACCCCCCAGACTGCTCCTCTAGAAGACACTGATTAATCTACTTTATGTTGCTTATTACAACATATATCTGATAATGGTATTGCTAAAGTCACGACCTTTTACTGAGCTGCTATGTGCTAATTGGGTCAGCTGTATTATTGATTTCACTTATTGAATTTAGTGAATTTAGTGAATTTCTAAATGTTTTTAACAAAGTTGTTCATGTTAATTTGTTAGAGACATTCAAGATTCAACG
>JAJIBD010000403.1:0-74341 GCA_021461705.1 Cryptotis parvus
TAGCTTGCCAGGCTCTACCGTGCAGATGGTATACTCTTAATTAGTGAACACTGGTACATATTTATATCCCATTAATGGATGCAGTCATTCTATTTCTGTCTTTTTCTTTATGACTAATTTCACTCAGGCAGAGCCTGGCAAGCTACCTGTGTTGTACTTGATATGCCAAATACCAGTAACAATTATATACCTCATTCTCATAACCTGATGGAATGGTTTGAGGCTCTTTATGTTCCTGGAGCAAGCAGATGCCCTTGGGCTCTACTAGCATGAGATGACATATAGAGATGTTACTGGTGCCCGCTCGAATAAATCGATGGTGAACGGGAAGACAGTGAGTGATACAGTGATACAGTGATGATAATCTCCATATCCATCCATTTGCAGGTAAATTTCATGACTTCGTCTTTTCTGACAGCTGCATAGTACTCCATTGTGAAGATGTACCATGGTTTTTTAGCCGGTCTTCTTTTCTCGAGTGTTTAGGTTGTTTCCAGATTCTGGCTATCATGAATAAAGCTATGATTAATATAGAAGTGCAGATAGTGTTTCTGCTGTGTTTTTTGGGGTCTCCAGGGTATATCCCAGGAGTGGGATGAAGAATTGAAGGAAAATTCCTTGAAGAAAAGTAGATAAGCTGAAAAGGCAGTGAGAGCCTAAGACTAGCTACAGTTAAAAGCTGGTTTCCTTGTGCTGCCCAGCTGTGGAGCAGTATGTGTGGAACTGAGGATTACATCGGCTTCCCTCTTGCTGAGCTCATGCTGGGCTCATCTGGCTATCTGTCCTGCCCACATAATATTTGTTTGAAATGAGTTAGGCCAGTGAATTTCAATGTTTGTCTCAAGGAGGATACTACTTTGCCAGTTTTTATTTGGTCTGTGAAAAGTTACTGCTGCTAAACTGACAGGAATTTTCACTTGTTGGACCAGAGTGGTAGTACATCACGTAGGGCATTTGCCCTTGCACACGGCTGAATGGGTTCGACCCTTAGCATCCCTTATGGTACCCCAGCACTGCCAGTAGTTAATTCCTGAGTACAGTCTACGGCCATAGCACCCTGAGCGCCCGATCTCGTCTGAGTACAGAGCCAGGAGTAACCCCTGAGCATTGCCGGGTATGACCCAAAAAGCCCCCCCAAAAGAATATATATGGCAGTATATATGACTTGCTTTTGGCTCTGTGTGAATCACTTCCCTTTTTTGGGGGCATACCCAGTGGTGCTCAGAGGTAGCGCCTGGTGTTACTCTCAGGACCATAAGGGATTCTGAGGGCTTGAATGCAGTCAGCCCCCTGCAAGAGTAATGCTCCATTTGCAGTACTCTCTGTCTCTCTGGCCTCAGGAGTCACTTCGTTGGGATTTTTAGGACCATATGTAGTGCTGGGATTGACCTGGGTTAATTGTGTGCAAAAAATTTAGTATCTCCCAGGTTTTAAGTTCCCTTTTTTCTTGGTGATCCTCTTTTGCCTATAATATTAAAAACTAGAAGAAAAGAAAATGGGAAAATGGTTAACAGCTCTGAGACATTTTCTATGAGGGAGTAAAAGCCTTCTGATGCGTTTCATAGTCACCTGAGTCTCGCTGATTCTTCTTTAATGTCCCCAGGTATGCAGGTGCCTTGAGGGCGTCAGGGGAAATGGCGTCCGCACAGTATATTACTGCAGGTCAGTATTGAATCTCAGGGCCTCACTATGCAAGACGAATCTTATAGGAATCCAATAATTATAAAAGGAATGTTCAAACAGGTTTTTTAAATTTACTAGTAACTTATAATAGCATGTATTAAATATGTCACAGTCAGTGGTCGGAAGCTTGCTGCAACTGTGTGTGGGGTAAAGGGCAGTTGGGATAAAGAAGGGGCCAGTATGACAATAACAGTTGGAAATGATCAGCATGGGCAGAAACTGAGTGTTGACAGTAGGTAAAGGGATAGAACTGATAACCTTTCATACCTGTTTTGTAAACTATACTGCCCGAAAGGAGGAGGGAGGGGAGGGAGGGGAGAGAGCGAGGGAGGGGGAGAGAGAGAGGGAAGGAGGAGAGAGAGCGAGAGGGACGGGAAAGAGAAAAAATCTTGCTGTAGAAGGGGGGAGGGGCAGAAGGGAAACTGGGGACATTGGTGGTGGGAAATGTACACTGGGGAAGCAAGTGTTGAGCATTATGAACTGAAACCCAAACATGAATAACTTTGTTACTGTGTATCTCACTGTGGTTCAATTAAAAAAAAAATTATTAGAGAAAAGAAAGTCAGTTTACTAATGGATTGTTTGCTTTTACTGTTTGTTTTCAAGCCCTTAGAGATTTGTTTGATTCCATGGATAAAACTTCTTCTAGTATTCCACCTATTATTCTACTGCAGTTCTTGCACATGGCTTTCCCACAGTTTGCAGAAAAGGGGGAACAAGGACAGTATCTTCAGCAGGTAATGAGAAGAATGTTCTCTGGTTTTCATTTTGTTGTAACTGTACAATGTATGTTTTCTGCAGATACCATATTTATTGGAATATATCTAAAAAAGTAAGAATAGCGGTTCTTTGGCTTCACACTATTGCTTTTTAACCGTTCAGCCTAGGATCTTTTAGAAAATGGATATAAAGGGTGCCAGAGCGATAGCACAGTGGGTATGTTGTTTGCCTTACACACAGCCAACCCAGGTTCAATCCCAGGCATCCCATATGATCCCCAAGCCCACCCAGGAATAATTCCTGAGTGCAGAACCAGGAGTAACCCCTAAGCATCACCAGGTATGGCCTGAAAACTAAAAAGAAAAACATCCATGAGATTGATTATGAGTGTCCCTTGTTCTTTTCCCCTAGGTATTTTCTTTTTTTTGTTTTATTATTGAATCACTGTGAGATACACTGCTGAAAAGTTTTCATGATTGAGTTTCAGTCATACAGTATTCCAACACCCGTCCCTTCATCAGTGCATACTTCCACCACCGGTGTCACCCCAGGGATGTTTATCTAACCCTAAGTCGCCAAGCACCTGACTTCCTCTATGGGCTCATCATGTGCCTTTCTCTGTTTAGTTCTTTGGAAAGGAACTGGGTGTTTTTTCTCTTCTGAAACCCTCCATGATCATGGCATGCTTGCTTCAGTCCCAGCTGAAATATCCAGGTACCGGAGGCCGTTAGGTGTTCTGTTGAAAGAGCATAGTCACTTTCTCTAATCACATTCTCATATTTCTTTTTCATCCATAAAACCTGAATTTGTGATATTTTTTGTCTCTCTGTATTCTGGATTTCTTTTGTTTTATTCATTGCTATGTTTTATTCATTTCCTACCCTGTTTTAGCAGTTTTGGAGCTAAGGAAATATTTGTTGGAGAAATAAACTTTTCTGAAATCTTCTTTTCTTTTCTTTTTCTTTTTTTGGGTCATACCCCAGCAATGCTTAAAGGTTACTCCCTGGCTCTACAATCAGGAATCACTCCTGGCAGTGCTCGGGGGACCATATGGATCGAACCGGGTTGGCTGTGTGCAAGGCAAGCGCTCCACCCACTGTGCTATAGCTCTGGCCCTGAAATTCTTCATTGTTTTGAAGATCATGAAATAATAATATAAGCTGTTTTTGTTTTTTTAGGTTAGGTTTTTTTTTTTTTTTTTTTTTTTGCTTTTTGTGTCACACCCAGTGAAACTCAGAGGTTACCTCTAGCTCTGCACATAGGAATTGCTCCTGGCGGTGCTCAGGGGACCATATGGGATGTTGGGGATCGAACTCTAGGGTCGGCCACATGCAAAGCAATTGCCCTACCCTCTACACTATCTCTCTCCAGCCCCCAGTTTCTGTTCTGTTTTTGGGGCTACACCGAACACAGAACAGTTTCTGTTCTGTTTTTTGGGGCTACACTGCTCAGTTTTCTTTCTGTCCTTGAGGTACCTTGTGGTGTTGCTGGAGACTGAACCCAGGATTCTGACACAGCACTTTGAACTGTCTCCTTAGCCTAGCGTAATATTTTGAATGAAAATAGTTTTCTCCCCTAAAGACAATAGTGACTGTTATGAAAAGTTTAACTTTTAAACAACATTTACTATTTGGGGACCTTTCAAGTGGTGCCCAGAGTGAGCTACCGCTTCCCTGTAATTTTGGCCAACCAGATAAGCCTTTTTAGTGCGGGTGCCTGAGGGCGCTGTGGTGCTAGGGGCTACTGTGGAGTGGGACTCAGAGCCAGCCAGGCTTGTACCAGCCCGTGCTCCGGGCCATGTTATGGCAGGATTAAACCTGGGTTGGCTTAATTAATAACGCCCTGTATTGTCTGTCTGGCCCTGAAAGGATATTTTTTTTTAATTTTTTATTATACCACCGTGAAACATACAATTACAAAGGTGTTCATAATTGGTTCTTGGTAATACAGTATTCCAGCACCCATCCCTCCACCAGTGCCCCATTTCCACCACCAATGTACCCCCCCCCCTCCCGCCCCCCAGGCCGCCTTAATAGCAGGTACCCCAGTTTTCCTCTCTTTCTCTCTCTCTCTCTCTGCCTCTGCATCTCTCTCCCTCTTATTTTACACATTGTGGCTAGCCCTGCAGATATTTAGAGTTTATCACTTAAGTCTCTATGTGTATATTCAGTGGTGAGTTTTGAAAGGATATTTTTAAAAAAAAGGTTTTTTTTTTTTTTTTAAATTTTAAGAGCCATGATTTGGGGGTGGAGCGCGGGGCGATAGCACAGCTGGTGGGGCGTTTGTTTGCCTTGCATGCTGCCGACCTGGGTTCAATCCCCAGCATCCCCATATGGTCCCCGAGGAGCACTGCCAGAAGTAAATCCTGAGCGCAGAGCCAGGAGTAACTCCTGAACATTGCCGGGTGTGACCCAGAAAGAAAAAAAAGTTAATTAGTTGCACTTAGAGCTCATGTTTTCAAAAAAGTGCTGTTGAGTCTGTTATTTGGATATGTAGTTATGCCACTCTCACTCATTACCAGCATAACAGAAACCCCGGCCTTTGTTTGCCTATTAGTTTCCTTTCTCATCTTCTTCCTTTTCCCTGTGATTTCTTTCCTTCTCTTTTCCTCCAAGTAACCAAGCTCATTGAGGTTTGTAGGGAGTTCAAGATGCCGCTCTGTCTCACATTCATTGATTTAAAGAAAGCCTTTGATTCTGTTGAGACCGGGCGGTTACTGAAGCCCTAGCCAAACAGGGTGTTCAAACTCAATACATCATATCCTTCTTGAGCTGTATTACGGATTCACCACCAGGATCTCACCATTCTACAAGGAAGTGATCATTGATGTCAAAAGAGGGGTTTGGCAGGGTGATACCATTTCACCAAAACTCTTCAGCGAAAAAAGATAAAGAACCTCTGGCTCCAGGGACATCTCTTTGACTCCACCGTTCTCCCTGCATTAACATACACCTCAGAGACCTGGGCCTCTACGAAAGCAGGATGAGAATGCTATTCGGATCTCCCCAAGAGGAATTGAAAGAGCTATGCTTGGAATATCACACCTCACTCAAGTGAGAGAAGGAATCGGAGTTCTGACCTCTGTTCGCTGTTCCAGAATCAGGGACACTGTCTCGTTTGCCAAGGCATCGAAAATCAGATGGGCTGGACAAGTAATGCGATTTGGGACGACCACTGGACTAGAGCCATTACCGACTGGATCCTATGGGATGTCAAAATATCATGTGGCCGCCCACCCACAAGATGGTCAGACTTCTTCATCAAGACTGTGAGCGAACGGTTTGAGGCTCTTCATATTCCTGAAACAACCAGATTCCATTGGGCTACACTGGCACGTGATAGGGTCAAATGGAAATGTTACTGGTGCCCGCTCGAGCAAATCAATGAACAACGGGATGTCTAGTGATCTAGTGATCTCTTTTCTCTCCATAAGCCTGCATGCAGGATGATCTGAGCAGCCCTGCTATTACGTTTCCTCTCCCAGCTATTCTGTGTACCACAGATAAGTAAAATTGTGATGTGTTTGTCCTGAAACGATTTTCTATGACCAGACATAGGATTACTTACTATGTTATTTTTATAAATTACAGGATGCTAATGAGTGTTGGATACAAATGATGAGAGTATTGCAACAGAAATTGGAAGCCATAGAAGATGATTCTGTTAAAGAGGTAATTGAAAGCTTCCCCCCTCTTTTTTATTGAAATACTGTGATTTACAAAATAAAAGGTTTTCATAATACTGCTGATAGAAGTTTCTTACTTCAACAACACTCCTAGCACCAGTGTGTTCCCACCACCAAAGACCCTCATGTCCCACCCACCCCAAACCCCATGCCTGGGCACTGATTGTATTGACTGTTAAAGCACATACGTGGCAATGTTATTGATGAATCCATTTTATTCCCTATTTTTGCTTATGGGAGATCTGGCCAATCTGTTCTTGAATTTACCTTCTGAGTTTCTAGAATGTGATTGGTCTACTGCACAGCTGCAAGTGGCCGGATGGCAACTCTCCCCCATGGTCTGACTCTCTGCATGATGGTTGATAGCCCGGAGGCAGTTCATGGGCGGGTCCACCAGGCTTCTCAGATGGGACAGAGAGAGGGAAGGGGGACCCCAGCTCCATCTCCACGAATGCCTGGTGATTTTTGCCTCTGAGGACTGCCTACCTACCTGGGTTTGAACTTCGGCTGCTCTGTTGTGTGTGGGGCTCTGGTGAGCTGGGCTTGAGATCAAAGCTGTTTTTTTTTTTATTATTATTACAGACTTAGGCCTTGCTTCTCTCCACTCCCTCACCCCTTCTGTAAATAAATTTCTCATAATGACTATGAACTAGAGTACTTTTAGGCGTTCAGTATATAGTTGTAATTTGAAAACTCAAATCTGGCATTTGAATTCAGTATATTGATTGTGAAACTTTTAATGTTTAATAACTATAGTCTTGTGGATAATAAAATAATTTTACAAAAAAGGATGACTATTTAAAAAAAATTGGGAGTACCCAGCAGTTTCAGAGGTTTCGTGTATGGGGCTTGCTCCTCTGGTGCTAGATTGGCCATATGTGGTGTTGGGGATTCAGCAGAGGTTGGCCTCATGCAAGTCAAGCACCTTAACCCCAGTACTGTCTCTCTGGCTCCAAGGAGTACAGCTTTGAAAGCTTTATTTTATGTGTCTCTTTCTCTCTCTGTCTGTCTGTCTGTCTCTCTGTCTCTCTTTCTCTATTATCTCTGTCTATATCTGTCTATCATCTATCTATCTATCTATCTATCTATCTATCTATCTATCTATCTATCTATCTATCTATCTATCTATCTATCTATCTATCTATCTATCTATCTATCTATCTATCTAATCTATCATCTATATCTATCATCTATCTGTCTGTCTATCTATCTATCAATCATCTATCTAATCTATCTATCTATCTATCTATCTATCTATCTATCTATCTATCTATCTATCTATCTATCTATCTATCTATCTATCTATCTATCTATCTATCTATCTATCTATCTATTCTATCTATCAATCATCTATCTATCGATCGATCTGTTGATCGATCTGTCTATCGATCTGTTGATCGATCTGTTGATCAATCAGTCGATCTATCGGTCGATCTTTCTCTGTCTGTCTGTCTGTCTGTCTGTCTGTCTATCTATCTATCTATCTATCTATCTATCTACTCTCTCTCTCTCTCTCTCTCTCTCTCTCTCTCTCTCTCTCTCTCCCCATTTAGGAATTTCTTCTGGCGGTGCTCAGGGGACCATGTGGGATCAAACGTCGCGTCAGCCATGTGAAAGGCAAACACCTTACCCACTGTCCTTCCTCTCCAACTGTACTGTTTAGAGAAAATAGACACTAATATCTGTAAAACGTAAAATTGGAGTATTTATTTCATGTTAATTTTTGCAGACAGATTCATCTGCAGCAGCATCAACACCTTCTAAAAGAAGAGTTTAATTGATCAGTTCTTTGGAGTTGAATTTGAAACTACGTATCCCTTACCATATACTCTTATTTCAAGTGAATTGAGTTAAACAGCAGAACTTGACATAATGGTGGGTGATATGTGAGATGAAAATTTTTTTCAGATGTTGTTATATCTAAAAGTTGGTAATTAGGAATTTCGAATGATTTTGAGGTTTATATAAGCGTCGCTAAATGATTTTTTTTTCTTTTTGGTCACACCGGTGATGCTCAGGGGTTGCTCCTGGGCTTTGCACTCAGGGAATTACTCCTGGCGGTGCTCGGGGGACCATATTGAACCTGGGTCAGCCGCGTGCAAGGCAAGTGCTCTGCCTCCCTGTGCTCTGGCTCCCTAAATGGATATTTTCTTTTTGCTTTTTTTGGGTCACTCCTGGCGGTGCTGGGGGGGGGGGTGTGATATGGAATGCCAGGGATCAAACCCAGGTCGGCCGTGTGCAAGGCAAACACCCTATCCATTGTGGTATCGCTCCCGCCCCACTTCATGGATGTTTTCATTTTTATTTATTTATTTATTTATTTATTTTTGCTTTTTGGGTCACACCCGGCGTGCTCAGGGGTTACTCCTGGCTCTGCACTCAGGAATTACTCCTGGCGGTGTTCGGGGGACCATATGGGATGCCGGAGGATCGAACCCGGGCGGCATGGGCCGCCATGTGCAAGGCAACGCCCTACCCGCTGGGCTATCGCTCCGGCCCCTGTTTTCATTTTTTAAAAAACATCTTCAGGGGCCGGGGCGATAACACAGCAGTACAGCATTTGCGTTGCATGTGACTGACCTGGGTTCGATCCCCCGGCATCCCCATATGTGCCACGAGCACCACCAGGAGAATTCCTGAGTGCAGAGCCAAGGGTAACTCCTGAGCATTACCGGATGTGACCCAAAAAGCAAAAAAGCAAAAACAATAAACAAAAATCTTTAGCAGAATCAGCCTCATTAATTCAAAGAATGTCTACTTTTATAAATGCCAAATATATCTAAGTAATTATGAGATTTTAGTCAAGTATATTTTTTTCTAAGTCATGTATAGAAACTTGAGGTAAGTTTTTTGTTTTTTTTTTTTTTTTGAGTCACACCGAGCATTGCTCAGGGGCTACTCCTGGCTCTGCACTCAGGAATTACTCCTGGCGGTGCTCGGGGGGACCATATGGGATGCTGGGTCGGCACAGACCAGCTGCATGCAAGGCAAACGCTGTACCCGCTGGGCTATCACTCCGGCCCTTACGTTAAGATTTTTGCTTATTTGTTTTTGAGTTATTCAGAATGTCCTGAATTTTAACTTATATTTGGCATTTGTTTCTGGTATTTGAGTCACTTCGGGTCTTATCTGTTGCTTTTACCAGTAGCAGGAGTGAACCCTCCTGTGTTCAGAGCATGTGACTCATCCTTTGAGCTGCCTCATTTGTCTCGGAATAAATAGTACATTTTTGGATGTTGTTTTTGTTCGGGGCCATGCCTGGCAATGTGCAGGGCTTACTCTCGGCTCTCCACTCAGGGATCATTCCTGGTGGTGCTCATCCCATATGGCATTTGTCGTATGGGATGACAAGTCAAACGTAGGCCCTAGCCACTCTGGCCCTGGTTGAATACTCTTAATTATGCTGAAATCGATATTGGGAGATGAATAACATGAATTTAGTATAATAATAAAAAGCTATTAATATCGATAGCGTTAGGATAATTTCTTTTATTTTTGGATTATGTAGCACATGCAGTGTCATTTGTTTAGTCCTTATCTTATTTTGCAAAGTATGAAGTGTACAGAATCTGAAGAAGAGGAAGTTACTAAGGGAAGGAAAATCAGCTTCAGCTTAGCTGTTTCATCAATCAAGAAGTCAAGTATCTTTTTTACAGGGCTTAAACTGGTAAGGATAGTTATGATTGTTTGTTACTATTCTTGGAGTTATCATTATTTTTTTTCCTTTTTTGGGTCATACCCAGCGATACTCAGGGGTTACTCCTGGATCTGCACTCCTGTTGACGCTTCGGGGATCACTTGGGATGTCGGGGGATCAAATCTGGTTCGGCTGCATGCAAAAGCAAACGCCCTACCTGCTGTACTATCACTCCAGCCCAGTACTTGTACTTTTTTTTTTTTGCTTTTTTGGGTCACACCCGGCAATGCTCAGGGGTTTCTCCTGGCTCTGCATTCAGGAATTACTCCTGGCGGTGCTCGGGGGACCGTATGGGATGCCGGGGAGCAAACCCTGGCTGGCACCGGCCGGCGTGCAAGGCAAACGCCCTACCCGCTGGATGATCGCTCTGGCCCCAGTACTTGTACGTTTATGGTCTGTGTTTTTAGCTTTGGTCCACACCTGGATGTATTTAGAACTTCCTGACTGTGCTTAGTAATCACTTCAGGTGGTGCTTGGGAAACCACACGTGGTGCTGGGGATTGAATTGGGATTGGCTGTGGGCAAGGCAAGTGCTTTACCTCCCGTTCTATTTATTGCTGTGTAGTCCCACTTTCATGGTCTTTTACTTACAGTAGCTTGACATAATGTGCTAGTCAAGGTGCAAAAAGATCCTACCGTGCTTTCTTTTAGCTAATAATAAAAACAAATAATCCTTTTGCATTAATTTTAGTGGCACATTATTGTGCTTCTTTCAGTGATTTTGCTGTTTAAAATGACCCTTTGGCATCATTCTGAGTTGTTTAGTGCTGTAAAACATTATAAGCCCTAAGGAGAAAATGAGATTTCCATTATTTTGGTTGGCTGTAATTTCGGTATCATTAATCCACTGTTAAGGAGATGTCGAACACATGCAGGAAGATTGTGCGGCACAGAGGCACAGAGTGCTTTCCTGGCAAGCACAGGGTCACCAGTTCAAATCTCCAGTGCCCCACATGTGCTGAGCATGATCATGGCACCTCTGCTGCCTGTGACTGCCAGTGCTGCGAGCAGTTTCTGGATGCACTACCACCAGCTGTGTGCGAGCACTACAGAAAGGGGCCCAGTGCTACAGCTGGGGGAGTGAGCATGTGGGCCATCACTGCAGTGATGCCTGGGACGGCTTGCCGGGAGTGCTCACGGAGCTTAGGGAGGCTGGAGGCGTAGTATAGCAGATATTGTCACTTGCTTTGCTTATCAATTCAGATTCAGTCTGAATATAGGGCCAGGAGTAAGCCCTGAGCATGGCGCAAGAACCCCTCCCCACAAAAAAAGTGCCTGCCCCCTTCTCCCCCCAGCCCCCTGTATCCAAATGCCCACATGTGTGCCAGCACCTCAGCTAAAGGAGTGCATCCTGCGGGAACCCTGCACCGCCTGGGAGTGCCTGTGAGCAGCACAGCCTGACACTCCCAGCCCCTCCGCAGCCGAGATGTGCGAGCACCGCTGCCTGGCACATGTGCCGCCTTCCCTCATGGTCACTGCAAGCGTAAGAGGAGGTAGAAATCATAGCAAAAGTTACGTGCTGATGAGGCGAAATCACTAGGAAGGATTTTGTTTTCTCTTGTGCTGGGGCTCAGGTCCAGAGCTTGATACATGCAAGGAAAGTGAGAATATACCACTGAGGGCATCTCAGTAAGGATATATCCTCACTCAGGATATACCACTGAGGTATATCCTGGTCCTAAGAGAATTATTTTTGTTTGTTTTGTGTTTATTGGAGCCCTGGGGTTGATTCCTTGAGTACTGCTGGAATAGAAGCTGAACCCCAGCGCCCCTCCCGCACCAAGCAGGAGTAGTTCCTCAACCCTGCTGAACACTAGGAAAAGTAAACATGCTAGGAACTCTAGATCACTGGTGCTCAGTGATCTGGGGAGTAATTATGGCTACTTTGTTTCCTTAAGGAAGAGTTTCAGAGGAGCACTGAGTTCAAAAAAATTAAAAAAAAAGTTCTGTGAAGGGGTAGTAGGCCAAGTAAGTTTGGAAACCCTGTGCTGTGATGTGTTTATTGTCTCGATACCTTCTTAGGTGCTTTATCTGTTCTGTTTTTTTTTTTTTTTTTGGGGTCAGGAACTCACATGGGTTTTAATCAGTCATATCCCAAAACTCTGCATTTTTTTTTTAATTATGCCACTGTGAGATAAACAGTTACAAAGAAGTTCATGTTTGGGGTTTGGTCATACAGTGTTCCAGCACCCATCACTCCACCAGTGTCCATTTCCCACCACCAATGTGCCCAATTCCCTCCCCCTCTCCTAGCCTGCCTCTATGACAGGTTCTTTATCTCCTCTCTCTCTCTCTCTCTCTCTCTCTCTCTCTCTCTCCTCCCTCCCCCCCCCCCTCTCACACACTGTGGATTACAATGCTCACATTTAGAGGTTATTATGTGTATCTTTTTGCCTGTATTCACTGCTCAGTTCTAGGCTGGTATTATCACTTTCAGCAATTATTAGCACACTGTTCCCTTCTTCATCTTACTTAACCTCTCACTCCCACACGTTTGTGGTAGATTCCACCTTTGACAAGACCTCCTGATCCATGTTTTGCCTGACCTTGGATGTTGTTTTCATTGGATATTGCATATTTATATCATGCAAAGTAAATGCAGTCATTCTGTATCTGTCTTTTTTCCTTCTGGCTAATTCCACTCAACATGATCCTCTCCATGTCCATCCATTTATAGGCAAATTTCTTGTTCTGGTTTTCTTGAGTAACTGTCTCGGTGTTTTTCTACTTCTTTTTCTTCTTAATAAACCTGATTTACATATTTAAAAGTAACTTCACTATCATTCTTTCTGTAATGTGATTAATTTTTGTTTTAATTTTGGGAGGACACACTCCAATAATACTCCGGATTACTCCTGACTCTGTGTTCAGGTATTATTCCTGGCAGTGCTTGTGAGACCATATAGAATGCTGGGGATTGAACCTTAGTGGGCCATGTACAGAGCCCTCCCCACTGTCCTATCTCTCAGCCTCTATAATTTGATTAATTTTGTTCTGAATTGGGAACCACACCTCATGGGTGGATGGGGCTTACTGATCCCAGTTCAGTACTGGGATCACCATTACTTCAGTGTTCAAGAACCATGTAGTGCCAGATATTGAGCCAGAGGCTCCTGTGTGGAAAGACCATTCTCCAGCCTGTGGAAACACATTCTCCCTCCCTCTCTCCTTCCATCCCACCTTCCCTCTCTCCCTCCCGCCCTCCCCATCCCCTCTCTCCCTCCATCTCTCTCTCTTTCCCTCTCTTCTTCTCCCCCTCCATCCCTCCCTTCCCTCAACTCCCTTCCCCTCTCCTCTCCTCTCTTCCTCTCTCATGCTTGGGAGATCATACTTCAACAAAGCTTGTGCTACGCCTGCTTGCCTTCTTTCCTCTCTTCCCCATGTCCTCTTTCTCCCGCCCTCTGTCACAGTCGCTCAGGGGTGCTGTCAATGGTGCTCAGACACGGCACCAGGGATTGCACCCAGGTCTCCTGCAACGCAGTCGATTGAACTGTCTGCAGCCCTTTCTTATATATTAATATTCTTTTTTTTTTTTTTGCGCTTTTTTGGGTCACACCTGGCGACGCTCAGGGGTTACTCCTGGCTCTGCACTCAGGAATTACTCCTGGCGGTGCTCGGGGATCATATGGGATGCCGGGGATTGAACCTGGGCCAGCACAGGCTGGCGGCGCTGCAAGGGCAAACACCCTCCCTGCTGGGCTAATGCTCCGCCCCTATATTAATATTTTTTAAAGCCAAGAACATTTGTGCGAACTCCTTCCCCCGCCCCCCCCAATTTTATTACACCACTTTTAGACATACAATTGCAAGATACTCATGTCGAGTTTTGGTTCTACAGTGTTCCAACACCCATCCCTCCACCCGAACCCATCTCCCATTGCCAATGTCCCCACCTCCCTCCCCCCCCCACACCTCAACCACTTGGCAGGTTCTGTATATCTTTTCTCTCCTCTCTATCTCTCCCTCCCGCCTAACTTTCCTACACATCATAGAATGCAATATATTAAAGGACATAACTGTTACCACTAACTAGTTTGATGGACCGCGTGGTCGCAAGTGGCTGTGCTGACTTAGGGGGCCTCATGGTCGGCATCTGGACAGCGAAGGTAGCAGCTAGTGTGGTGGGCTAGTCTCATCCGGCTGCTTCCGGGACCCCCCAGAGGTAATGGGCCTACCTCCCAAAACCCATTTGTCCTCCTGGGAGCCCCATGGTCAGCTAGGCCTGGGGAGAGCCGAGTTCCAGCTTCCTCAGCCGCGATTGAGACTGCATGCTATGACTGGTCGCCCCAGGGCAGCTCCTGGGCGGGCCACCAGGCTCGACAAAATGGAGGGGGAAGGGCCGACCCCCTGGCTCCATCTGACGGAATTCCCAGTGATTCCCGCTTCTGGGAGCTGCTACCTACCTGGGCTCGAACTCGTTTTGCTCTGTTAATCTGGTCTTGAGATAGCATCCCAACTTCCGGACAGTGAAGGTGGTGGCTAGTGTGGTGGGAGAGTCTCATCCGACTGCTTCCGGGACCCCCAGAGGTGATGGGCCCACTCCCAAAACCCATTTGTCTTCCTGGGAGCCCCATGGTCAGCTGGGCCTGAGGAGAGCCGAGTTCCAGCTTCCCAGCCGCGTTTGAGACTGCATGCTATGGCTGCTTGCCCCAGGGCAGCTCCTAGGCGGGAGGTGGGGGGGCACCAGGCTTGACTAAAGGGAGGGGGAAAGGGTAACTCCTTTTTGATGCTAGAAATAATAGCTAATATTTCTTTTTTTTTTGGTCACACCCCGCGACGCTCAGGGGTTTCTCCTGGCTCTGCACTCAGGAATTACTCCCTGGCGGTGCTGGGGGACCATATGGGATGCCAGGGATCGAACTCAGGCCGGCACAGGCCGGCTGCGGGCAAGGCAAACGCCCTACCCGCTGGGCTATCGCTCTGGCCCCAATACCTAATATTTCTTAATGTGGAATATATGGCATGGCTTTCTAAGCTTCCTATATGTGTTAACTCTTGTAAAGCTAACAAGAGGACTTATAAAGCGGGTTCTATTATCAGCATTAATAAATGATACCCAAAAGGTTTATTCTTTTCCCTAATACCCAAACTTCTACCTTCTCTACACAGGTTGTAAGAAAATAGTAAAATGGTCATGATGCTGAAGATGTTTCATGTAAAGCCGCATTTATTACAGAAGCATCCTTTGTTTCCAAATACAACAGTATTGATTGATTCTGAAAAGTATTGACAACACAGAGACAAAAAACAGAACCTATATAATAGTGGTTTTTCCCTTATGTTTCTTTTTTGTTTTGTTTTTTGGGACATGCACTGCGGTGGTGGGGCACACTTCTCATTCTGTGCTCAAGGATCACTCCTGGTGATGCTAGGGATTGAATTCAGCTTGGTCATGTTCAAATAAGAGCCTTGCCACTGTCCTAGGTCCTCTAACCCTGGAATTTACATGTACACGCACACCACCACCACCACCACCAAACCGTATGTTAAAGTCTTCTCATTCATACTGAACACACACTTACACTCACACTCACACACTCACACACAATCATATGTTAAAAGTCTTATTATTCATTCTGACTTCTGGTAAAAATTACTTGTGTACTGTACTTGTCAATTAGTACTCATTTTTATGAGAATTAAAGGTGTTTCATATTCTCTATAGAAAGAATTTTTAGGCCCAATGTTTGGTCTTTTTTCAGCGACTTCAGGAAGAAATCACTAAACAGTCTCCAACCTTGCAAAGAAATGCTTTGTACATCAAATCTGTAAGTTGTACTCTGCTTTTAAAATTGAGTTTCATTTGACTGCAAGGTTTGCAGTTAATTAATTTTATGTTGCCCAGTCTTTTTTGTTTGCTTGCTTGATTTGGGTCGGAAGGGGCTCAGGTTTGAACCCAAGAGGGCCATTTGCAAAAGAAGTTCCATACCTTCTGTTCTTTCACTTCCACTTCCCAGTCCTTGTTACTGAACCAAAGAATTACATATTTTTGTGCAATTTGACTTGCAGTATGTTATTTTCTCTCTTGAGTCCAAGATCAGCCGGCTACCTGCTTACTTGACTATCCAGATGGTTCGATTTTTTTTTACAAAGAGAAGGAATCTGTGAATGCTAAAGTTCTTAAGGTTAGTAATGCACTTCATATAATAAGATGTTAACAATTATTTGAAGGTAGTTCCTAATATTTAATAAAACTTTTAGAGGTAATTAAACTTTATTTACAATAAACGAAGTTTCTAAGACCACACAAGTGGCTCTATCTATCTATCTATCTATCTATCTATCTATCTATCTATCTATCTATCTATCTATCTATCTATCTATCTATCTATCTATCTATCTATCTATCTATCTATCTATCTATCTATCTATCTATCTATGCATTTATGCATTTTGGGTCCACACCTGGTGACGCTCAGGGGTTACTTCTGGCTCTTCGCTCAGGAATTACGCCTGGCAGTGCCTTGGAGGGTCCCTCTGAGGGACCATATGGGATGCCAGGGATCGAACCGGGTCGGCCGCATATAAGGCAAATGCCCTGCCCGCTGTGCTATCGCTCTGACCCCCAAGTTGTGGTTTTAAACCAAGAGTGTGTATTGTATTGGAATTGTCTATTGTCCTTTAAGGTTTTATTTTACTTTATTTTATTTTTTTGCTTTTTGGGTCACACCGGCGATGCTCAGGGGTTACTCCTGGCTCTGCACTCAGGAATTACCCCTGGCAGTGCTCTAGGGACCAAATGGGATGCCGGGGATCGAACCCAGGTTGGCTGTGTGCAAAGCAAATGCCCTACCTGCTGAACTATCGCTCTGGCCCCCAAGTCCTTTAAGATTTTGAGTTATACACTTTCTTGCCTTGAGAAGTCTGTTTTTCCTAACCCCTAGTTACCTAATGAAGTGGGACCTGAGATCTTACATTAAAGCGTATGTTAAAGGGGGACAGTATAACATTCTAGTGGGTGAAACAAGAAAGTTAAATTACTGGTGTCCAAAGAAAAATATCCTGATGTAGGAGCCAGTTTTGTGATTTAATGGTTTTATTTTATTTTATTTTTTGGTTTTTTGGGCCACACCTGGTGATGCTCAGGGTTTACCTCTGGCTCTGTGCTCAAGGATACTCCTAGTGGTACTTGGGGACCGAACCCAGGTTAGCCGCATGCAAGGCAAGTGCCTTATCTGCTTCCCTTCTGCTCTGACCCCGATTTAATGGTCTTATTGAACCATCATAGTTCTATGTTACATGTTCTGTACCCTGGTCTTTGGGAAAGATATACAGAACTCTCCTTACTGAGCTGAAATCCATAGTATATTTTCAAATGTAATAGTATTATATGAGAAGGTTAAATGTAGTTGATTATTATTATTTTTATTTTTTGCTTTTTGGGTCACACCTGGCAATGCTCAGGGGTTACTCCTGGCTCTGTACTCAGGAATTACTCCTGGCGGTGCTCAGAGAACCATATGGCATGCTGGGGATTGAACCCGGGTCAGCCGCATGCAAGGCAAACACCCTCCCCACTGGACTATCACTCCAGCCCCTAATGTAGTTGATTATTTACTATAATTTACTATTGTTACTTAATATAAATTAAAGTATTGTTACAGTGCGAAATTTGGGTTCATTTAAAAAGTTGTAAGTAATCTCGTTAGTAGTGTTGACTCTGCTGTGGGTTTTAGGTATCCGTTATTCTTACAGAAATTAGTCTGTTTTTGAAATTCTCCTTTCTTAAAAAAATTTTTTTTATTACACCACCATGAGATGGGCTTCAGTCATACATCATACAGTGTTCCAGCACCCATCCCTTCTCCAGTGCCTGTTTCTCATCGCCAATTTTCCCCAATTTTCCCCCTCCCCAGCCTGTCTATGGCAGGTAATTTTTCATTCTCTCTCTCTCTCTCTCTCTCTCTCTCTCCTCCCTCCCTCCCTCCCCTCCCTCCCCCTCTCCTTCCCCCTCTCCCTCTCTCCTTCCCTCCCTCCCTTCTCTTTCACATTGTGGCTTGCAATACATACATTTAGAGATTATCATGTATATCCTTTGCCTACTTTCAGTGTTTAGTTCTACACTGGTATTATCATTTACCATATGTATTAGTACATTGTTCCTTTCTCTGTATTTCCTAACCTCTGACTCCCACACATTTGCAGTAGGTTCTACCCACTGTAAGATCTCCTGATCCATGTTTTGTCTGGCCTTGGATATTGGTATCATGCTATTTTTTTTATGTCCTCAGATAAATGCAGTCATTCTATATCTGTCCTTTTCCCTCTGACTAATTTCATTCAGCATGATCCTCTCCATATCTATTCATTTATAGGCAGATTTTATAACTTCATTTTCCCTAACAGCTGCATAGTATTTGGAATTTTCATTTTATCTCATATAATTTTGATAATTCTGGCCACTCTCGTAGCTTAAAATATTTAATGGAAAATTTAAAGAATTATTTTGAAACAAGAGAAGGTCTTTAGCTGCACTCTGTTTTTCTTTTGATTCGTACATAGGATGTTAAGTTTCCTCTTATGCTGGATGTATACGAACTATGTACACCCGAACTTCAAGAGAAAATGGTCTCTTTTCGATCAAAATTCAAGGATCTAGAAGATAAAAAAGTGAATCAACAGCCAAAGACAGTATGTTTTTATTATTGGTTTTCTAATCTTGGAATTTTATCTTTGGTGTGTTTAACAATTACTGTGTATCATTAATTTACTAATAAAATGAATGAAAATTTTCTTATAGAAATCAGATATTGGTACAAGTAGGTGATTATGTATCCCTTTGCTTTTTTGAGCCACACCCCCGGTGCTCAAAGCTTACGCCTTGCTCTGGGCCAGGTGTTCTCGTGTGAGCATGGAGGACCAGATGTGGGCTACACTCTCTTTCCAGCCCAGAAAGTAGTTGATTTTTATATATTTAATGCTGTCTACTTTGCTAAATTGGCTTTTCCGTTATTTCCCTTTTATTTTTGGATCACATTCAGCAGTTCTCGGGGTTTACTCCTGGTTCTGCTCAGGGATGGCCCGGACTGCTGGAATCCTTAAGTGGTGCTGAGATCAAACTGGGGCTGGTTGTCGGCAAGGCCATGCACGGCCCTTTCTTCCTGTACTCTCTGTGGTCCTGTTTTCTCTTGACTTTTTGAAAAGAGATTAGTAGAGACAATTTGTAGCTGTTGCTCTTTAAACATTTCTGATGAATAATAAATATGTACTTGAAGATTCTCTCCCCCCTTCCCCTGTGCTTGGGCTACTACTGGCTTTGTGTCACGGTGTCTTGGTGCTTCAGGGACCGTGTGGCAACAGGACTTAGGCCCCAGCCTTGGCTCATCGAGGTTCCCCTCCCTCCTTTTAAAAAACCACTTCCTGTCTTCCAAGCAGTGTTTGTAGTACCAATAGAATACTGCTGGTGAATTTTGGTTTGCTTGGCTGGCAGTTCAATGTCAGGGCCTTGGACCTGGTGCTGCTCAGACCCTGCAGTGCTATGGCCGTCAGAGCTACTCTGGTAGTGCTCAGGACTACAATGTCACCCCTGCTGGGGGCCTCTGGGGTAACATCGGCAATTCTTAGACGCTGTTGGGGCAAGGGATCAACATGGTACTTTGATCCCTGTATTCTCCCTACCCCTGGACATTTTTCTCCTCCAGCTGGTTTTTGGGTATTTTTTTTTTTTTTCTTTGGGCCACACCCGGCAATGCTCGTGGGTTTCTCCTGGCTCTGTACTCAGGAATTACTCCTGGCGGTGCTCGGGGACCATATGGGATGCTGGGGATCAAACCGGGTTGGCCGTGTGCAAGGCAAATGCCCTACCCGCTGTGCTATCGCTCCGGGCCCTCCTCCAGCTGTTTTAAAGTGAACAATTGATTGCGGAGAGTTTGGGCTGTACACTGGGACTCTTTTAACCCACTCTCCACTTATACTTTCTGTCGCACTCGAGGTTTGTGGGGTTTTAATTATTTTTTCCAAAGAACTGGCATTTTGTTTACTGATGTTTCCTATTATTTTTCTGTGTTATATATAACACCTGCTGGTCTCCAGCCCCACGTTTTTGGGTGTTTTTTTTTTTTTGGGGGTTATTTGGTCTGTGGGTCATAGCTGGTGGTGATGCTCAGGGGCTACTCTTGGCTCTGTACTCAGGGGTTACTACTGGCAGTGCTCACGGGACTGTATAGGATGCTGGGATCAAACCCAGGTCAGCCATGTGCAAGGCAAAAACACCTTCTCATTGTCTTCTCTCTCAGGTCCCATGAAAACTTAGATTTTTTTTTTAAATTTCAAGCATTTCCCTAGTTTCAGATTTCTTCATTTAGTGCTGCAAATTTCCCTCTTTTGTGTTTTCAGTGGGTCCCACAAATTTGATCTATTTCCAGAGTCTGATTTTTCACTTTGGATTATATGGAACGCTTCGTGTTATAATTCTGACATTGATTCTGATTTCTCTCTTTTTTTTTTTTTTGCTTTTTGGGCCATACCTGGCAAAATCAGGGGTTACTCCTGGCTCTGCACTCAGGAATTACTCCTGGCAGTGCTCAGGGACCATATAGGATACTGTGAATCGAACCTGGATCAGTGATGTGCAAGGCAAAAGCCCTCCCTTCTATGCTACCTCTCCTGTCCTTGATTTGATTACCCTGTGTTGAGAGAATACCATCCAGTTATTTTCGTCTTTAAGGTTTTTTTTAAGGTTTTTTGAGCTTTGCTTTATGACTCATTTTGTGTGGCACTGGGGATTACAAATGACATTGCTGCCAAGTGGGACTGTGCTGGGAATGCTCTACTTGAGCCATAGACCTGTGTTTTTTTCTTGTTTTTGTTTTCTTTTTTGGTTTTTCTTTTTTTTTAAAATTTATTTATTATTTCCCTCCCCCAATTTTATTACACCATTTTAGACATACAATTGCAAGATGCTCATGTAGTTTTGGTTCTACAGTGTTCCAACACCCATCCCTCCACCCGAACCCATCTCCCATCGCCAATGTCCCCACCTCCCTCCCCCTCCCACACCTCAACTACTTGGCGGATTCTGTATGTCATTTCTCTCCTCTTTATCTCTCCCCCCCCGCCAAACTTTCCTGCACATCGTGGAATGCAGTGCATTAAAGGACATTACTGTTTCCACTATTTTAATGGACCGCGCGACCTGGGCCTCGAACTGGTTTTGCTCTGTTAATCTGGTCGGAGGTAGTATCCAAAGTCCGACAGCGAAGGTGGTGGCTAGTGTGGTGGGCAAGTCTCATCCGGCTGCTTCCGGGACCCCCCAGAGGTGATGGGCCCACTCCCAAAACCCATCTGTCCTCCCGGGGCTCCATGGTCAGCTGGACCTGAGGCGAGCTGAGTTCCAGCTTCCCTAGCCGCTTGTCTCTTTTGGTTTTTCGAGCACACTGGGCAGTGTTCAGGGCTTGCTCTTGGCTCTGCATTCAGGAATCATTCCTGGTGGTTTGGCGAACCATATGGGGTGCCAGGGGTGAAACCCAGTTTAGTCACATATAAGGAAACTGCTCTACCCCCTGCAATGTCACTCCAGCCCCATATATTTCTTCCAACTTTGTAGGTTACTAGACTTTTTCAGAATTTCTTTTCTTTCAGCCCTGCACTTGGACATTTGCTTTATTCTATGAATGGCTGACCTAATTGCCTTGGGGGGCAGCGGTGGCAGGACTGTAGACTGATCTGTTGCCACTACAGTTGTCTTTAAGCTAAACTGGTATTGTTTTATACCTACCCTTACAACAGGTTTGCATAGCTTTTTCTTAACACTGAAATTAGTTGAGGTAGGGATTCCCATCTAAGATTCTTGTACTACTATTGTCTGAATTAGTTAATATTGCTTGAATTAAGCAGTATTATTTCAGCTCATGGTAGGTGATCAAGTCTTTGCTTTATTATCAGTTGTAGCAATTTGACTTTTCCCCCATTTCCCAAAAAATTGTCTTAGTGTTTTATTAAAATGATAGGACTTCCCTTTCCTATAAGACTTTCGTTTGTACTGCTGCGTCCCCTAGTATGTTGTAACTGTTGTGGTTTGACGTTGCTGTCATAACACATTCAGCATTGCACACTGGCATTTAGGATTCTGGGTTAGCAGTTTATAAGACACACTTTTAGCCTCAGCGGTTAGTAGCACTGTATATTTGTGGGATTGAATACTTACTGAGAATGCAAGTCTTATTTCCAATAGTGATTTAAAATTAAAAACTTTTCTTCCAGAGTGACAGAAAAGATAGTCCCCAGAAAGAAGTTAAGTATGAACCCTTTTCTTTTGCTGATGGTAAGTGAAATCTATTTCCAGTTAATGGTTACTTTTGTAAATGTAAAATTACTATGTTGTCAGGTATCATGCTTAAATTAAAAAAAAGAAAGCCTGGTTTCTTGAAGTATAATTTATTTATATTTGAGTCACACCCAGCAATGCTCAGGGGTTACTCCTGGCTCTGCACTCAGGAATTAGTCCTGGCAGTGCTCAAGGGACGATATAGGATGCCGGGATTGAACCTGGGTTGGCCACGTGCAAGGCAAACGCCCCTACCCGCTGGACTATTGCTCTGGCCCCTGAAGTATAATTTATATATGTAATAAGTCACCCTTTAGTGACCAAAATGCCTGTGTTAGTTACACTCCTTTATTTGTCCTTTTAAGACGTTGTTTTATTTATTGGATGCTACTTATGTCTTCTAGTAACAGTGCTGCTTCTGTAGGAACTTGGGAATTGTTTCGCTTCTAGTAACGGTGCTGCTTCTGTAGGAACTTAGGAATTGTGTCGCTTGTTACTTAGCTGGAGAAGGTACATGTCTACTCATTCGCTCCTCACATAATTGGATTTCTTTAGACATTGGCTCCAATAACTGTGGCTATTACGACTTACAAGCTGTGCTGACACACCAGGGAAGGTCTAGCTCCTCGGGTCATTATGTATCATGGGTGAAAAGGAAACAAGGTAAAACATTGCTTTTCAGTTGGTACATACCATTTTAAGTTTGTCTAATGTAAAGTTTTTGTGGGGCCGAGTATCATGTGAAGCATATACTTCACACATTTCTGACTCCTAGTCAGTATAAATTTTATATTGAATAAAATACATAGCAGAGTGGTTCTGAAACATTGTTGTCCATAGTTAACATTGCTCATTACTAATTTCCAAAACAAATTAGTTTTTATGATGTTTATACCTCTTAAATAATAGTTTATAAAACAATTTACTTAAAACTTACGTTAATACACTCATTAACATTGAAAATAGAAATATTTTTCCCCAAATTATTAGCAAGTGTTGAGAAAATGCTGGGAGAAAGCAAGAGGGGGTGCAATGCGGTAACACACGGCCAGCCCAGTTTTGATCCCCAGCACCCCATATGTCCCCCCAAATTTGCCAAGAGTGAGTTCCTGAGTGCAGTCAGGAACTGAGAACTTCTGGTGTGTCAAACAAAAAACAAACTGCAAAAGATATGCTATTAAATTATATTTTTAAGTTTGTTTTGTTTGGTTGAATAGGAGAGTTGGATTGCCCTGTGACTGCTTTCACTGTTGCTTCTCAAACATTGTTAACCTCTGGAAAATTCCAAACAGTATAGAGCACGAGGGGGAAAAGATAATATCTTACTAGTAAAACTAGCTATCAACTAGCTGTCGCTTCCTGAACCCCCTGAAATTGAGTCTTAGTAGCCGTCAAACCATATTGGAGAACTGTTGGTGTGGATGGTAGTACAGGCTATGAAATTTCCATTTTGCAAATATATACAGTAAGTTTGGAAATGGATCTCTGAAACAATTACGTGTCTTTGTTTCACTTTCTCTCTTTAGATGAATGGATTAAGTTTGATGATGATAAGGTCAGCATTGTGACGCCAGAGGATATCTTGCGGCTTTCTGGTGGTGGAGACTGGCACATAGCTTATGTCCTACTCTATGGGCCTCGCAGAGTCGAGATAATGGAAGAGGACAGTGAACAGTAATCTTCATTTTAGCTATTTATGCTTAGGTGTGAAATAAATGTTACTTGTTGATCTCTACTATAATTCAGGGCTTTAGGGAAGATACTTAAGTGGCTTTGTTTCCCCTTCATGTGTGACAGAAGAGGGTAGCAGTGGACCACTCTATATCAACCTAAAAATTACAGAAAATTGCTTCTGGATTGCACTGCCCTTTACAAATAAGGCAGGAAAACATTTTTAAAGTGCTTATTTTTTGCATTAATTCTGAGTAATTGTGTTGAAATGTCTCTTGACCATTACCTTCTGATAATTTTCTCCCTGCCTGTTTTAGCCCAGGATTCAGCAATCAGATATTTATCGCACACCTGTGTCACTTGTTGTCCTTGCATGGTTCATACCACCATCAGTAGCTGCCCACCCTCTGCCTTATCTAACATAGTTATTGCCAGGAAGGTGGAAAGGAAGTGTTGCTCTCATCGTGTAACTCATTGCTGCTGTCCACACCCCATGGAGACATGGGCACAATCAAGTATTTGTCAGCTGACTGTGCTGGCTTTTCATGACTTTAAAAATAAATTGTGATCAGTAGTACATATGATTATACATTTATTACTGTGTCTCGGATGTACTATGGTTTGTACATTTAACTTTACAATGGTTTTGTAGTAATCAACCTTATAAAATGTTGACAAGCTCTGGTTGCTTATTTTTAGAAAATGAGGATATTTAATAAAAAAAAAAAAGAGGGATTCACAGATTGACCTCAAGTCTTTTTGTCTATTAGTGTTGGAGCTTGGCTGAAGTTCAGGTATATTTAAATCCTATAACAGTTTCTGCAGGTGGTTAGTTTTCTTTTGCTGTTAAGCATCCACTGAAAAATTGTTTCTTCTTTGCTTGATCACATATTCTGTTTAAAAAAGAAACAAAAAGTTGTAAAAGTAATGGAGTTTTCTGGATGCTGAATGCAAGTTATCAAAATCTGTTCTTGGCTAAATTGGTATTTATCTTTACTCTCCTGACAGAAAAGTTTCTAAAATCTTGATATAAACGTCAAGAAGCTAATCAGTTATTTTTAAAGTGATGGTAGGAATACTGAGAATGAGATTTTTCTTATGGGTATGTTTTCTGACATTTTAGTATAATTAGTTCCTCATCTTTCTTTTAGGAGCCTGATTGCTATAAAAAGGACTGAATATTAGCTTAAGGTCTGATTTTTAGTTATGGTATTTATAAGGCTTTGGAAATTATGAAATCTGTTATCGTAACTTAGTTTAAATGGTCTACAGGATGCAGCACAGATGATGATCAGGGTCCTAGAGAATAATGACCGTTACCCTCAACTCTGAACAATGTCATTTTAAATAGTAGGGGGATGAAATAAGCATTTCAGAGAAGCATGTATTTTTTTAAAGCTAAATTCTGATTGTTGGCAATCAGTGCTCTGCCGTGGGCCAGAGTGCCTGATAGAAATGAGAAGGCGAGACTTTACAAATAGTAACAATTCTTTTAGATATTGGCACAAAGCCAATAACTTTACAGTTTTAAAAAATTGGTGTGGCACTGTCTAAACAACTGAGGGCATAATATCGATTTTCTGATTTGCTGGATGTTGTACCTACAAGATTAGGTTAGGTAGATTTAGAACAAATTACATAAGCCTTGTACAGAATTAGAATTTAAAAATAATAGTACCTTGTTACCATTATAAAAACCTTTATTTGGTCCAAAAGAGCATTATTCCAAAGATATTTTAAATTAATAAGGCTGTGTTAGAAGTCAGCCTCTCATATAAGGGGAGAGTGGATAAAAAGTCTTGATTCCTGAATGTGCCTTATATGCTGTGCACATTAGCACTGAGGCCCTTTTGATATTAGCACTTTGCTATATTACTTGTGGACTAGCTAGAGAAATCAAGCTTAAGCAAGAACATTACAGTGTAATATGCCCTTAGTTGCCCTTTAGAATTTAAACTGACCTAAACTTAAGAGTCCCAGTATTTAGATAGGAATGGAAAAACTAAGTGGAACTATTATATATCCAGCTATCATTACAGTGTTTGGCTGCCTACAGGGTGCTTTTTTATGTATATTTCATTTGAACTTCACCATAATCCCTGAGATAGTCATCCTTATTTTAAATGACTAGAGAGGTTAATTTTTGAAAGGTTCATACAATTAGGTTTAGACTTAACCCCGTTTCTTTTAGTTTGGGGTTGTCAAAGATTTTCTGTAATGGCCAGACAGTAAAGGCTTTGTGACCCTTAAGTCGGTCTAGGATTTGGGCTTTGCAGCCCATTAAGTGTGGCAGCTACTACACGCCAGCATTCATTAGAGTGTGGAAGGAGCTATAAATACCTAACTAAAAATTGGTGGTGAATGGACCATTGTTTGCCAATCCCCTGCTTGAAAGCCATTAAGAAAGTCATACACAGTTTCAGAGTCATGGGATTAAGAGTGGCATATGGGAAACGTTGGGTGTAGTATCTCTTAGGAAACACAATGACCCTAAGTCTTGTTTGACTTTATCATATATAAAAAATCTATTACACACTCTTGGTTTTGGCCATTTTCTCAGTCTGTTTACTGAACTGGCCCCACCCTCTGGCACAACCCCCAGGTCAGTTATTAAGAGCCAATCCGCATTCTGTTCTTGGAGCATCAGCGAACTGTACAACTGTTATATAAAAATGTTTATTGTTTACCAAAACCAGTGGACCTCTTATGAAATGCTGCTTGGTTAACAAAATCTTATCACAGATTTAATAAAAAAGAAATAAGCTAACTATTTGTCTCATTGTCATTAGTAAGACTTTCTGCAAGGTCACTTAATCCAGACTTATTCAGTGCATTAATCAGATTCTCAGGTGTTGCATGCACCCCTCTTGATCTTGCCAGGCAACTAGCAGCTGCTTAGCTCTCATCTTCACGTCTTCACTGTCACACTCAATCTGTCTAATTTCTGAGTCTTTCATTTCCAAGTAGGGAGCCAAAACCTTCCACTGTTCGCCCAGTTTGTTGGCAAATACCTCTATTTGTTCCCCTGTTACAGGTTTGTCTCGCCGAACATCAGGGCCTAGAAAATACAGGAAATTTAAGTTATGGGCTAAGTACAAGCATAGATACACTGGAAAGCTATGGGGTTATTGAGATATTAATTTAAAATAAGCTTTGTTAGAAGGTTTTTTCTGTATTTTTGGTTATATTTTATATTCTTTGCTATTTGTTATTATGATCACTGTTCAGTTCATCAAGGTTAACAAAGAGTCTGGCTATCCAGAAACCAGCTGCTCTCCCTCTCGCTGCCCACTGGGAAGGGGAAATGGAGTCACCCTCCAATAAAGCACTGCCACATTTCATCATAAAAAAATTGTATTTTAAGGTTTAAAATACAAGATAAGAGCTAAGAAAAATGGTAGCGATTGGGAAGTAGTTCAAATTAAATAATGTGCCTTTCAACAAAGAACCCCGATCTTTTTCAAATATTTTGAAAAAAAAAATTTCTTACTTTCATTTTCCTTCAGTAAAGCATCATTATCTTCCTCATCTTCATCCTCACCTGTTTTTATTTCTTCAGAAGGAGGCTATAAATGAGGATGAAGAATGTGAGAGAGTGGCCAGAACGATAGCATAGCAGGTAGGGCACTTGTCTTGTGGCTAGCTGACAAGGAGCTCAGAATCCCTTATGGCTCCCAAAACAATCCAGGAATGATCCAAGTACAGCTGGGTGTGTATCCCCCTCAAAAAAAGTGCCGACTTTTACAAAGTACCCTCAGACAGCTGGGGGGTGCTTCTGGTTCAGATTTGGGTGGTCACGAGAGTCGAAGAGGAGGGGCCAGACTCTTCCCTCGGAGTGTTAAAGTGAATGTCAGGTTAAGGACTGCCAATGGGTAGCATTAACCTGGAGGAAGATGCAGAAGACCTGAGAACTGAATTAGCAAGACTGGACAAAGGCAGGGGGCGATTCAATAAAATCATTGTAATTCATAAGTAATTCAATAAAATAATTCTAAGTTGATTGGCAAGTTATATGCTGAGGGCAGACTGAAGAGAAACCACGCACAGTTTTCTGAGTTCTTTTTAAGTTTTATGTACAAAATATTACTATTTCACAGAAGTACAACTGAGAAAACTAATGGAAAAGAGAACAGATTAGAAATAGGTCAAGTTGCATAAAGCTACTGATTTTAGTACAGATAATAATAAAATGCTTTGGCAGAAATGGAAAATTCATGTCTGGACTTACACATGGACAACAGTTAAGGTTCTGTGATGCATGGAACTTTGGGAAATCACATGCTTTATAAGAAAAAGTATAAATATCAACTTTACAGATATTTAAGGCTTTTTCCTTAAAGGATAACAGCAATTGTTGTTTTGGGACCATACTTAGGAAACCAAGGATATCTTGTGGCTTTACACTCAGGAACTATTTCTGGCAGTGCTCAGGAGACCATGTTAGGGATTGAATCCAGGTCTGCCACATGCAAGGCAAGGACCTTATCTGCTGTACGCTCTAGCCCTAGCAATAGCAATTTTAAAGATTATAATATCAATGAAGAGCTGTTACTTACTGGTAATTCCTTCGCTAGCTTTATTACCATATTTTCAAGATACTCGGTAAACTTTTAAACTGCTGATTGGTTGGCTGGAAAAAATGAGGACTTCTCCGTGCTAATAGTCTCAGAGCTCTCCAACCATAATTGGAATTGTTCACTGCCCTATGAAAGGAGAAGTCAGTGTTAGTTTTCTGTTTTTATATTCCATTCTAGTTAGTATGATTCTCCATGTAAAACTCTAAGGTACAATACACCATTTTCTTTTAAATGTACAGAACCTACACCTCTTAGGTGGAACATGACTTTGATGATGTGTTAAGGGTTACAGACACATGGGGCAGAGCTGCTACGGGCTCTCCCTGTGCTCGGCTGATCATGAGGTACGCGGGAGGGAAGGCAGGTTCTGGCCCTGGCCTGCCATCCCAATAGAGCCTCGCAAGAAGCCAGAGGAACCCTGCACCACGAGGGCCGCCATTTCAACATCCGGACTCCACAGCTCGTCAGAGCTCCACCCAAGAAAAAGCCAATCTCTTCCCTGTTGCATGCGCCCGGGAAACATCAGTAAATGCACAATTGAGAGCCCACCTACTACAAAGAGAATCCCACCTGCGCGGCAGAACCTGGCAAGCTACCCATTTAGTCTTTGATATGCCAAAAACAGTAATAGTTATAGACCTCATTCACATGACCTGAAGGTTTAAGGCTCTTCGTGTTCCTGGAGTGAGCAGATGCCCTTGGGCTACACTAGCACGTGACAGGGACATACGGAGATGTTACTGGTGCCCACTCAAGAAACTCGATGAACAACAGGAAGACAAGTGATACAAGTTAAGGGTTACTCCATGATGTGGGCAGTACCATCAAATTTGTGGCCTCAGAGTGTGGCTCTACCACCAGACCATAATCTTGGCCCTCAAGCTCTGTTTCTTTCTTTTTTTTTTTTGCTTTTTTGGGTCATACCCAGCAATGCTCAGGGGCTACTCCTGGCTCTGCACTCAGGAATTACTCCTGGCGGCGCCGGGGACCATATGGGATGCCGGGATCGAACCCAGGCCGGCATGAGCCGGCCGCGTGCAAGGCAAACGCCCTACCCGCTGGGCTATCGCTCTGGCCCCCTGTTTCTTTCATCCTAATCGGATTCCTAAAGGACTTCTCAATGGGGATGGCCACAGACAAGAGGACTTGCAATGGTGGGACCTTGCTGGAGCAACTACTAGCATCTCCCTGATGAGTGCTTTAGTTGTTATACATACAATACTATTAAAAAATACTGGAAAAAATGAATATTAGAAACATTACTTACTTATATTCATTTTCAACCATATTTTCAGGGTCTGCTTGTTCGATGGCTTCTTCAAAAAATTCCTCCAATGTTGGCATATATTCCCTGAGAATTACAAAGCAGTGATGTGTTTGGTAGCAATACACAATTAGGCTACCCACATGAGTTATAGTACTTAGGAATTCTTGATCTTAAAGATAACTCCAAATTGAATGTATTGAGAAGGGGCACAACTGGTCTACACCATATCATGTGCTCTGGTGTGGTTCCAGAATGTGCTCACAAAAGGCAGGAATTCATATTAGTACTTGAATTTCATCAGAAAGGCAGAAATTTTTGCATTATTTCTACCTTTTTTTTTTTTTTTTTGCTTTTTTGGGTCATACCCAGCAATGCTCAGGGGTTTCTCCTGGCTCTGCACTCAGGAACTACTCCTGGCGGTGCTCGGGGGACCATATGGGATGCCGGGATCGAACCCAGGCTCGCACAGGCCTGCCACGTGCAAGGCAAACGCCCTACCCGCTGGGCTATCGCTCCGGCCCTATTTCTACCTTTATGGATGTTTCTCCCTTAAACCAGAATTAAACCAAAATTTATAACCAGAACACTTGGAAATTTCAAGAGTTTAACTATGAGTTATATTTTAGATTATCATGGTCAGTTTTTAATTGTGTCTTTCTGAAATTTATTTTTAGAAATTCAAAATACTGATAAGCAAATTAGTAAGAGCCAAGAATGTTGTATCTTTGGCAAAAACTAGAAAACTGGGCTCTCTGATTTGAAAGCCAGGCATTACATTTTACAAACTTTATTGCAATAACGTTCTTTTAACTGGTAAACATCATATGCCTGAAAATGTACCTAGTGCATGTATATGCATGTCACATTAGTCTAGGTTTCCTGAACTGAGAAATACAGTCCAGGGAACAGTAAAGCCTTGCATGAAGTGGGGGTGGGGGAGTGCTTGGATTCTTTACTTAAGGGTGAATTTCCAGGAGGACACTGATTTTTTTTTTCCCTCTGAAAGGGAGCTGTAGGAGCTGGAACCATAATACATCAGGTAGGGTGTCTGCCTTGCATGCAGCCGACCCAGGTTCAAGCCCCAACATCCCATATAGTCCCCCGAGCACCACCAGGATTAATTCTTAAGTACAAAGCTTAAATAGCCCTGATCACTGCCAGGTGTGGTCCCCTCCAAGCAGTCAAGATTAATCTAATGAATATCATATTTGCTGTATGCTTTGGACTTACAAACCTGATACAGCTGAGAGTGTCCATGTACCTTCTCTAAACCTGTTCCTCTCCAGTCACTTTTCAGAATTTAAAAATACACAAACAAACACAAGTATCTTTTTGAATATTTGTCAAAGTTTCTATTAGTTTGTAACTTTCTATATCTGATTTTCCAAAGCAAACTGATGGGGGCTGGAGCGATAGTACAGCAGAGAGGGCATTTGCCTTGCATGTGGCTGATCCGGGTTCGATCCCCAGCAACCCATGCCCATGTGGTCCCCAGAGCACTGCCAGGAGTAACTCCTGAGCATCGCTGGGTGTGACCCAAAAGATAAAAAAAAACAAACGAAAAAAAAAAAACCAAAAAACTCCTAAGTAAACCAATGACAAAGTAATCCTATGACAATAATTTTTGTTTTTAGTGTACGATATAAACAGTTCATTATCAACATGCCACACTTAACCACTCTCTTGGTATTTTAATTTACTCTTTTCTTATGACACTGAAAAAGTAAATGCTGCTGTATTGTACCTCTGTGCAGATGTACTAGAATGTCCACACACACAGAAATTCATTGTTATAACCATACATGTATAGATAAAACATTTCACTAAAGGTTCCAATCTACTTTACAGAATATTTGATAAAAGCAATTCTTTCTGTGAACATTTTAAATTTACCTTGTTTCTGATTTACAGGCTTCCATATTATCAGGACATAGATTCCAAAGCCTTGTTAACTCCTCACTATAGAACAGACAAACATAATGAATGTTTACTTTTATAAATATTTTTGTGTATTTAAATCTTTATCATAAAACCAGATAGAAAAACAGCAAAGACAATGGTGAATGTTTGGGTACTGATAGATGTACTTTAATTTTTGGTCTTCAAATTTATATAGATTTATCAATAATTTTTCTAAAAATAACAGGTGAATTGGAAGGTCACAGATCCAAAGATTAAGCTACTAGTAGCTGGATAAGACTAATCAACTTGACTGTCCATGATCTGGAAAAATGTCACAGCCAAGGGCCATGGATTATAAAATGAGACAAAACGAAGTTTGGGTTTTTTTTTTTTTTTTTTGCTTTTTGAGTCACACCCGGTGTTGCTCAGGGGTTCTCCTGGCCATGCACTCAGGAACTACTCCTGACAGTGCTCGGGGACCACATGGGATGCCGGGGATCAAACCCAGGTTGGCTGTGTGCACGGCAAATGCCCTCCCGTTGTGCTATTGCTTCAGCCCCAAAATGAAAGTCTTAAAGTTGCAAGAACCCCCCAAACCCATGGGTTGACAGGGTGTGACTTGCTTTAATCACCTTTGTACATACCAAGTACACAAAACTGAAACATGACAAAATTCGATGAGTTCTATAGTAATATCTTCATATAAGCGTAACTAAACATTCTATTTATGGAGAAAAGTTAACCTACTTTCCCATCAGAATCTTTTTGTTAGGTCCTCTCCCTAGGAAGTCCTCTGGTGCTGTTCTCTTCCGTACTACTCTTGTTGGCTTGGTATCGGATGTTCTATGGTGTAAAAAACAGCAGAGATGGAAAAGTATTTAATATAAAATCTGTCATTTGCAGCAGTGGTGGTGCTCAAGGGTCATTCCTGGCAGTGCAGGACAGGGGTGTGGGGGGTGGGGATCCTAGGCAGTGCCAGGAAAACTGGGGCCAACCAGTTGCTTGGCAAGCCACCTGGTCTTATTCATACTGTTCAAACTTACTGGTTTCCTTCTAAAAATCAAGAAGAAAAGTTACTGTTACTTTTTAAAAAAATACAAAGAATGAATTTTTCTCAGTAATCCATTTGTTTCAGACATTTAGTGATAAGTTCAGTGTTGGAAAATGGCTCCATGGACTGAGCACATGCTTCCACATGCTGGAAACGTGGGTTTGGTCCCTGGCACTAGATGGTATCTGACGCACTTCGCGGAGTCAATTGACTCAGAACTGAGAGTGGCCCCCCAAAAACTGCTTGGGTGTGGCCGAAAACCAATGCACACCCCCATCAGATCTCAGCTATAAATATAGTTAGATTATTAGATGTCAACTCATATGTACTTCAGTAAATATAACTACAATTTGAAAAGTTTCACACTGCTTGAGACAAGCTGTATTTACCTTTTCTTTAGGGGGCTGTGGGAGGTGGGGGGGCACCACACCCAGTAATGCTCAGGAGACCATATGGGACACTGGGGATCAGACCTGGTTGTAGGGCAGGCCTTGCCCATTATACTGTTTTTCCAGTCCCTTTACTTACCTCTCTTTCACAAAACTTGGGCAGCCTTCATTTTTCCATGAGTTCCAGTTTTCTTCAGTATTTAATATATGCTGGAAAAACCAAAGGAATCACATTTTTACTTAATGAAAGGCTCTTAAAACTATTTGGTGCTAAGGACAGTATGGAACTATAAACACATACCTCTACCATCTTTGAAAATCTTTCTCCATCGGGTGGGTTTTCAGATAGTAGCTGTGATTAGAAAGAATATACTAAGCTTTCAACAACTTTCTGCATCATAGGAGTGGTTTGTAGGCAGAGAACCAAGAAGTGTCTGTGGTCTTGTACCTGAGCTTAACTTTATCCTTATTTTCCTATTTGGGGCTGAAACAAAGAAAATTCTAAATTTCCATTTTGTTCAGTCATGAGTTTGTTGCATGTTGAACTTACTTGATAAACTGATTTTGTGGTATCTTCAATCCAGAGTGATTGTTCATCAGTTAAAACATAGTTAGAACTAGGGAAATAAAAAAGTAAAGCATGTTACAGCAATGTACTTTTAACTCTAAGGTTTATTACACTGTTTTGAAATCATATAACACAAATTAACCATGTTGCAGTTTCAAAACTATCAGGAACTGTCAATATGAAAGTTATAAAAATTCTAGATAAGAGGGTTAATCAGACACGAAGATAATGTAGAACAAAACATTCAATACTGTACTGTAACCATAAGTCAGTGTTTCTTAAAAAAAAGCTTCATGTGGGATAGAACCCTCTGGGACAGTAACATTTCTGTGTAATGCACAAGGCATGTTGCACCCCTTTAAAATAAAAAATAGGGGCCGGAGCGATAGCCCAGCGGGTAGGGCATTTGCCTTGCAAATGGCTGGCCTGTACCGCCCGGGTTGGATCCCCAGCATCCCATATGGTCCCCGAGCACCGCCAGGAGTAATTCCTGAGTGCAGAGCCAGGAGCAGCTCCTGAGCATTGCCGGGTGTGACCCAAAAAAAGCAAAAAAAAATAAAATAAAATAAAATAAAAATAAAAATAATAATAATAATAATAATAAATAAATAAATAAAAAATAACTAAATCCCTCATGAAGTCTGAGGCAAACCCCAAATTGTTAATAACTGCCATTAATTGAGCTCTCCTTATGTGCTGTTATAGTCAGCCAGGAATAACGATAAACTATCATATGGCCGGATATGAGCACTTAACACACTTTTATTGCTTCTCAAGAGTGATTACATGTGATTTAAGAGACTACTGAGGCTCAGTGATTTGCCCACGTTCACAAAGAAGCATACAAACCTAGTTCTGGAGCCTCCACAACAGAAGAAAGCTGTTATGTTTTTTGGGGAGAGGGGGCAGAGGGTCACATCAGGCTGTGCTTATGGCTTAAGGGAGCAATTGGGGTGCCTAGGACTGAAACCAGGTCAGATGCGTGCAAGGCAAGTGCTCTACCAGCTGTGCTATCTCCCAGCCCCAGAATAACATTTGAGTGCTTACTATGTATAATTTTAAATTTTGTTTTGGGGTCACAACCAGCAAGGCTTAAGGGGAACCATGCAGTGCCAGGACCAAATCCAGGTTCTCACATGCAGAAATATGCTCGCGCCCTTTGAGAGCCATCTTTCCATATGTTACCTTAAATAGTGCTATTTATAATAATGGGTTAGATTCAAAACCAGGAGATGCAAAGCAGTAGTCTTCATACAATGATAATATAGCTTTGCATCCTGAACTCAAATACCAACAAGTGATGAACTCTATAGATTTAGTTATAGACAGGACAAAAGGAAACCATCTGCAGCAGATGGAACTGCCTGGAATCCTGCTTGTGTTTGCTGAATGTTCCACCTCCTTTATGCTGCCAATTGATGCCTATGCATAGTGCCACCCACTGTGAGACATTTTTTGGCTCAAGAGGGGGCCACATGTACTGTTTTCCTTTACATTTCTCTCTCTCTGGCCTGTCTTTTTTTTTACTCAGTTTGCAAGCCGTGTTTAGAGAGAGTGTGACTGAGATGATAGTGGAGTGATGAGTTGGGGGAGAGCTCTCAGTAGCCACCTGAGAACTCCCAGGAAGCCCTCCTGCTGCTCTGCAGGAAAGAAACGATAGTGGAGAGATTCTCCTCAAGAGTACATAGTCCTGGGGGCTGGAGCGATAGCCCAGCGGGTAGGGGCGTTGCCTTGCACGCGGCCGGCCTGTGCCGGCCCGGGTTCGATCCCGGTGTCCCATATGGTCCCCGAGCACCGCCAGGAGTGATTCCTGAGTGCAGAGCCAGGAGTGACCCCTGAGCATTGCCGGGTGTGACCCAAAAAGCAAAAAAAAATTTAAAAAAAAAAAAAAAGAGTACATAGTCCTACGGAAACATAAGCCTCTGGTTATCTAATGTTACTGCAAAGAGATGTCTTACTGATCTATTCCTTGTACAAGATTTGAGTCTGGTATCTAGAAAAATACATCAATAAAGAACTCACTGCCCATATTATCTTACCTTTTGAATTTGACCTGCCCCTTGAGATACTGAAACAGAATGAGATACTGCAACAAGATGTGTCGACGAAAGTTACTGTCACTCAGTTGTAAATCCATCAGCTAAACAAGCACACATAAACACAAAAATATTTGATTCAAGTTTTGTTTAATGGTGCAGGTTACTCATATTACTAAAAAATGAAAGATAATTTCTTGTTATGCTTAGCTAAAAGGAAAGACACATACCTTTTCACTTGTTAAAAATTTGGCAAAATATACATGCTCGCCTCCTGTTTTTAATTCTTCCATCTTTTTCCTTGACGCCTGAGTATCATCTAGTTTGTAACTTTTAAAGACAGCAAGAACTTCTTCAGAATACTGTAAAGTATAAGTACCAATTAGTTTAATATACCAATGTTTCACAAAAGTTTAGAGCTCTTCTCTATGAAAACATCTAGAAAACCATCTTCCAGTCAAGTATGCACATCAAGCAAAAAAAATCAGTATAGCAAAATGAAGGCCAAATTATTGTCATTGGCACTGTAAAAGGAGGAAAAATTACTTTTGCAGGAATCACATTTTTTTACGTAGTTTGTTACAGGGAAAAGCAAAGAAAGGAAATACTTTTTGCGAATACACAGAAATTCACCAGTGAAATTCGCTATTTAAGCAGCAGCTGAGGAAGCGCTCTGCAGCATTTCTAAGTGTGTGACCAAATCAGCAGGATGCCAACTTCTGTCTGAATTCCAGATGATTGCTCACTTGCCACTTAATATGAATTTGGATGGTAGCCAAACCATATTGTATATAGAATAAAAACTTTGAAACAACATACTTAAGAATTATTTAGTAACCTAGGGCTGGAGAGAGAGTAGAGCAAACAGGCAAAGCACGTGCCTTACACATCCAGTTTGATCCCTTGCACCCTAATATGAGTCCCCCAAGTCTCATCAGTAGTGATCCCTGAGTGCAGAGCCAGGGATCTGAATACAGCTGGGTGTGGCCCAAAAACCAAAGGTGGAAAAGAAAGCAAGAAAAAAAAGTACTTATTGATCTGAGAATTTTAATTCCACTGAAAGAGGACAACAGGTTGCTAAGTAGCTGAGAAAATAAATACAGAACAATCTTATAAAACAGCAATTCCCCACGAGTGTGGAAGCCACAGAGGGAGCACTCCTGTCACCATGAGATGCTGAGGGTCAAACCCTGGGTCCTGCAGGCTTGTGGTCGACCATCTAGCCCCAGGAACAATTCTTATAAACAGGTGTCAGCAAATATTTTATCTGCAAAATGTCAATACTTTTTGTATATATATCGGATGTAAATAACAATCAGATAATCTCTGCTGAAACTACTCCAGTCTTTTATAACAGCACAAATACTAGTCACAGAATAGAGACGGCTGAAAGCAGCAGTGCATGAACTTTGCATGTGGAAGGCCCAGATTCAACTCCTGAACACTGCAAATTCCCCAGCCAGTACCCCTCACTGCCTCCCCAGCCCCAAAATATAAATGAACAGATATGGCTAACATAACTTTTATTTACAAAAACAGATTATGGCTGGATTTGGCCCAAGGTCATTGTTTTCTGATCTCTAATAGAAAAGCTGAAATTGTGTGTAAAGAATGCAGTCTAGGGGCCGGAGCGATAGCCCAGCGGGTATGGCGTTTGCCTTGCACGCAGCCGGCCTGTGCTGGCCTGGGTTCGATCCCGGCATCCCATATGGTCCCCGAGCACCGCCAGGAGTAATTCCTGAGTGCAGAGCCAGGAGAAACCCCTGAGCATTGCCGGGTGTGACCCAAAAAAAGCAAAAAAAAAAAAAAAAAAATAAAGAATGCAGTCTATTAAAATTTATCAACGAATGCATGTTGACAGGTTGTTTTTTTTTTGTTTGTTTGGGGTCATACATTTTTTGTTTGGGGTCATACATGCAATTCTCAGGGGTTACTTTAGAATTACTCCTGGCAGTGCTCAGGAAATCATATGGAACGCCAAAGATCAAACCCAGGTTGGCTGCATGCAAGGAAAAATGCTCTACCTGCTGTACTACTGCTCCAGCCCCTGCAATTAACTAACTTTTAAATCTACAAGTCAGGGGCTGGGGTTAGCATGTAGGGCTTTTGCCTTGCATGCAGCCGGCCTGCCGCCCGGGTTCAATACCCGGCATCCCATATAGTCACCTGAGCACCGCCAGGAATAATTCCTGAGAGCAGAGAGCCAGGAGAAACCCCTGAGCATTTCCGGTGTGACCCAAAAAAAGCAAAAAAAAAAAAAAAAAAAAAATCTACAAGTCATTTATAAACTTCTCCACAAAATCAGTTAAATATTCCCAATTTAGCATCTGTATATTTTAAAAGATATGGGATATGGAAATGGAATATGGAAACACAGAATATGGAAAACAAAAGGTAGCTTGACAGTGTCAATTTTGGCATTGCCATTATCTGTAAACATGGGGCTTTCAGCCATCTATACATTTTTACCCTCACCTTGAGAAAAGTTTTCCAGGAAATCTTCTCATAGCATTGCACGGGATTTCTGAAATAATCCTGAAGTGACCAGAATTTTCTGTACAGGTTGTAATCAATTGGAATGGAGCTGAAAAAAAATTAGTAAGACAAGATATTGAAAAAATCATTTACATTCTAGAACTATTCAAGCACATGTAACTTTTGTGGGTTCTCAGGCTGCTATTAAGTAGCTGATGAGAAGACTGGAGAGATGGTAGGGCATTTGCCTTGCCAAGCCTGTTTTGGTCTCCCATACGCCCTCCTGAGCACTGCCAGGAATGATCCCTGAGTGCAGAGCCAGGAGTAAACTGAGCATTGTCCCGTGCGGACCCCAAAACAAAACAGAGGCTGATGAGAGCTGTGACCTTTCCCCCTGCAAGGAAAGTATGCTTCCACAGATATTCACATATATTTCAGAAAGTTTCATGGGATTCACAGACCCAAACCCCCAGCGATGCTCCTGGCTCTGCACTCAGGAATTACACCTGGTGGTGCTCGGGGATGCCGGGAATCGAACCTGGGTCGGCCACATGCAAGGCAAATGCCCTACCCGCTTTACTACCACTCTGGCTCAAACCCTTTTTATCTTATGTAGTTAAATTCCTAAACTTTGGCCTGAAATGAGCCGTTTTAATTATTTAGAAACAAAGACTTTTCACAACTCTTAAGAGTCAGGTGTGGCTGTTTTTCATCACTGTCCTTTTCTGCTGCTTAGCATGCGCAGCATGACAGTGAGCCATCTTGGACAGAGGAAAAAGATCAAACTAACAGATAATGGAATAAAAGGTGAGAAGGAATGTGAGTCCTCCTGGTGTCCCCACTTGTACCCCTTGTGTCCAAACTTTTCTATAAGAAATTATTTCTATGTTATTTAATGTAAATTTGAATATATTTTTAAAAACCATAAAAGACATATTCAGGGCCGGGCGATAGCCCAGCGGGTAGGGCGTTTGCCTTGCACGTGGCCGGCCTCTGCCGCCTGGGTTCGATCCCTGGCATCCCATATGGTCCCACGAGCACCGCCAGGAGTAATTCCTGAGTGCAGAGCCAGGAGAAACCCGAGCATTGCCGGGTGTGACCCAAAAAAAAAAAAAAAAATCACTATCCTATCACTATCACTATCCTCCCGTTGATCATCTATTTGCTAGAGCGGGCACCAGTAATATCTCCATATGTCCTGTCTCATGCTAGTAGAGCCCAAGGGCATCTGCTAGAGCCCAAGGGCATCTGCTAGAGCCCAAGGGCATCTGCTAGAGCCCAAGGGCATCTGCTAGAGCCCAAGGGCATCTGCTAGAGCCCAAGGGCATCTGCTCGCTCCAGGAACATAAAGAGCCTCAAACCATTATATTAGGTCATGGGAATGAACTAATATAATTGTTACTGGTATAAAAAAAAAGACATATTCAACCCTAGTATGAAATAAACCCAGGGATATGTGGACTCAATAGAAAATTAAGTCTTTTCTTTAAAAAAATTTTTTTTTTGGGGGTCTCTCTACTGGTGCTTGAGGTGCCCCAGGGACCAGTTCCAGATAGACTCAGCATTTCCTGATTACTTAGTGCTGGGGCTGGGTGAGGCGAGAGTCTGGGAGTGGTGGGGGGTCAACTGGGCACACCCAGTGATACTGGGGGTGCAGGGAAGTGAGGTGGTATCAGGGTTTGAACTTGGGCTTTGAGAGATCTAGGCATGTGCTTCAGCCTTTGAACTATCTTCCTGGCCATAAGTCCTTTCTTTAGTAGTGTCTTTATTAGAAGATTATAATTCAAATTCTAATTCGATACAAAACTACGGTTGGGAAGTCAGGCTTTTTTTTTTTTTAAATTTTTTTTTTTTTTTTTTTTTGCTTTTTGGGTCACACCCGGCAATGCTCAGGGGTTACTCCTGGCTCTGCACTCAGGAATTACTCCTGGCGGTGCTCGGGGGACCATATGGGATGCCGGGGATCGAACCCGGGCCGGCATGGCCGCCGCGGGCAAGGCAAACGCCCTACCCGCTGGGCTATGGCTCCAGCCCCATTCAGGCTTTTTTTTTTTTTGGACCATATGGGATGCCGGGGACTGAACCCGGGTCAACTGCGTGCAAGGCAAATGCCCTACCCACTGTGGTATCACTCTGGCCCTAGTCTTTTAACTTCTAAAATTATAAGCAATCATTAACTACAAAGAAAATGAGTAATTAATGTTAAAACAAACATTTTAGATTTTATCCAAGAGATTTTTTTTTTTGGAGTGGGGGGTGGTTGTTTTTGGGCCATATGGGGCAGTACTCAGAATTCACTCTTGATAATAATCCTTTATTATCAATTAAAGATGGCCGGTGATAGCCCGGGCTTAAGGTCATCACACACATGCAGCTGCTCCCTTTTTAAAGCCTTCTTGAACTCACAAAACAAGTCTCAAAACAGAAAGAAAAGCCAAATCTGTAACTATAGTAATGATAATGAAACATATATATCTGAGATAATGAAAAGACACTTGAGTACTTTATCTTACTACATATTAACACCAACTACTGACAAGGATAACTAATAATTGCCTCATTAGGCCATTTCTGATCAACATCTCATTGAAGAAAATGAGAAAATCCATTCCAACTGAGGTGGCCTTGGAAGAAAAAAATCCATTCCAACTGAGGTGGCATTACTACTTTACAGCTACTGAACATAATTTTCAGTGACGTTAAAGTTATACCAATAGGAAATATTGAAACTAGTCTTGAACCCACATTACTTTCTGTTTCCTGGGTTATCTGAAAGAAATCTAAGTATCAGAATGCATCTCCTCATGCAGACATAGGAACTTCTTCCTCCATTCTTTTAATTCTGATATAGGAAGTTTGTCATCTACACAATGGAAGAGAGGTAGTGAGTTTTCTTTCTTTCCACCCTATTTCTCTTCCTCATTGCATTTATCCAGCATTAAGAAGAAATTTTTTGAAAGTACAATGCTAAAGATAAGAAACCAACAGAAAAGAAGTTTCTTATTTTTCCCACTTCATTAAAAAGTCAGCCAGCGGGACTGGAGACATAGTAGGCCACTTGTCTTGCACTGGGCCAACCCTGATTCAATCCCAGGCACCCGATAAGGCCTTCCTGAGTTTTACCAGGAGGGATCCCAGAATGCAGACAGGAGTAAGCCGTGAACACTGCTGGATATGCCAACACAACAGACAGACAATTCCCCTGGGCACTGGTTCATAAAGCTGACTCGACAGGAGAGAGATGTCTAGGTCACTGGTGGTTGGCTTTTCAATGAATGATACAGACACCAAGTAACAAACTACCTATGTGCCAAAATGCCTAGATGCAATTCAGAAGGCAACTGAATCAGTCCATTCGTGATTTAAGATTTATAATTTCATAAGTAGATACGATCACGATCTCATGATTTATAATTTCATAAGTAGATACATAAAAGCTAAAAAGATCACTTGACATCCCATTATTCATCAATTTGCTAGAAGGGGCGCCAGTAGCATTTCCATTTAGCCCCATCACGTGCCAGTGTAGCCCAATGGCATCTGCTTGCTTCAGGAATACGAAGAGCCTCAAACTATTCATTCAGGGTCTTGATGAAGTCTGACCGTCTTGTAGGTGGGCGGCCACATGATCTTTTGACATCCTGTGGGATCTAGTCCATAATGGCTCTAGTCCAGCGGTCGTCTCCAAATCGCATTACATGTCCAGCCCATCTGATTTTCGATGCCTCGGCAAACGAGGCAGCGTCCCTGACTCTGGAACGGCGATGGAGGTCGGAGCTCCGGATTCCTTCTATGCCTCATTTCAACACTTACTAAGTCACTGTTAGGCATCACACCTTTATAAACCAAGAAATCTGAATTCGTAAGAATTTACCAAGTTGTTGGAGCTTCATCATCTCCCATTTCACCTTCTTCTACATCCATTCCTTCTTCTCTATCCTCAGTGTGCTACAAATTAAAAAAAAAGTAAAGTCTGCGCTGTTAGAAAGGTACAATGCTAGACAAACATTAGTAAAACATAGTCACTCCCTAGCTCCACAGTAATTTTAATCCGACTTTAATTCAGTTTTCCTCCCAATACTAAGTTGACCATGAAATTCCATCCCCTATGATACTTTTCCTATAATGCTGTTTTTTTAACTACTAGAGATTAACTACATGCCGAGTAGATGAGATTGTTATATCTATTGTTTTATATATATTGTTTTAAAGACCTATGAAGCATTAAAATGGTCAAAAACATCTGAATGTACTGACACAGAAACATTTCATATGTTTAAAAGATGAAAGTGTGGGGCAGAGAGACGGTATAGGGGTTACGGTACCGTCTGTATGTGACCAATAAGGTCCGATCCCGGCCCCTCAGGCGCCATTTGCCCCTGATCACTACCAGGACGCTAAACCTCTAGCACCAAGTGAGGAGAGAGCACTGAACACAGCAGGGTGTGGACCAAACCCTCCCCCACAAGAACGGGGATTTCAAAGTAGTATACAATGCATGTCATTCCAGGAATGAAAACACACACACACACACACACACACACACACACACACACACACACACACACACACACACGTCCTATAAGACAAAAACGGTCCTAATTTCTCTGATGATTTAGACGACCTATTCATGCATGGTCCTAATAGACTTATATGTCTTTTTTTTTTTTTTTTTTTTTTTGCTTTTTGGGTCACACTCGGCAATGCTCAGGAGTTACTCCTGGTTCTGCACTCAGGAATAACTCCCGGCGGTGCTCGGGGGACCATATGGGATGCCGGGGATTGAACCCGGGCTGGCATGGGCCGGCTGCGTGCAAGGCAAACGCCCTACCGCTGGGCTATTGCTCTGGCCCCAGACTTATATGTCCTTTATAGCCAAGGCTTGCTTACCTTCTGACCCAATGTGCTTTCCTGCTCATTGGTATTGAAAACAGTGACATTTTCCAGGTTAAATTGACTCTGCAAGTTAAGACCTATTAAAAAATAAGACTCAAAATAAATTCACTGTATAGAATTTGTTTGCAGTAATGTAAATCTGGGTACTAGACAGAGAACAGTTGGTAAGATGCTTGCACAACAAACCTGACTGGGTTTGACAGACACACACATACTTGCTGTTGCAGTTGGTAAGATGCTCACACATACCTGACCTGGGTCTGTCACACACAGACACACACACTCGCTGATACATAATCCAAAAAAAAAACACATAAAGATAAATTCACAATTAAGAAAAGATCAAGTCAGAAATCATCCAGATTTCAGATTCTTTCCAAAATGCATTTTAAGATATTTCTGATTGCCAATGAAATTTTTTTCAGTTATAAAAGCTACAGCAGACCTAACTATAATGTGTATTTATGCATGCATACAAATATAAGGATAGTAGAGTGTTGCCTTGCATGCAGCCCACCAGGGTTCAATCCTCAGCATTCTGTATGATCCTCTGAGCACCAGTAGTAATCCCTGAGTGCAGAGGCAAAAGTAACCGAGCATTGCCAGGTGAAGTCCAAAACCAAAAATAAAAAATAGGAAAAATAAAAAAGGGGGCAGAGCTTTGCACACGGCTGACCCAGGTTCAATCCCCAGCATCCCATATGGTTCCCAAGCACAGCCAGGGGTAATTCCTGAGTGCAGAGCCAGGAGCAACCCCTGAGCATTGCCAGGTGTGACCCTCCCCCCAAAAATAGGAAAAAGATCTCAGATCAAAAGTCAGAAATACTTGTGAATAAAATTGTAAATCTATATTAGTGTTTATCAAATAAATATATATCAAATAAACAGAAAAAACAATACAGACCTAGCATAACCAAAAACCAAACCACACATTAAAACATGACATAGTTTTATGCTCTTAACTATATTTTAATTCACTTATTAGCCACTTATTTCTAAGAACACATGGACTGGATGGCATATTAGTTGATACCAATGAAAGAGATAATCAGATCTAGCATATTTGATGAGCTAAGGGAACAGCTCAGCAACAGAGCAATGCTCTGCATGTATGAAGCTAGGTTCAATTCCTGCCACAAAAAACAAATGCATAAGATCTAGCATATTTGAACAAATTGTAGAAAACTGTAGAGAATTGATAGATGTATAGAAGTACACATCAGAACTATGCATTTAATTCAAGTACAATTCTCTGTTCTACCACATTTCACAATAAAAAATGGCAGAAGTAGGCAAATATGCCTGAGGAAGAAAATGGAAGCAGAAATATCAGCATATGATTAATAGATGAAATGCTAACATGTTTCATATCTACATATTTTAATGTGATTCAACTGAGATATATTTAGACATTCAACAAGAAATGAATCAATGACTTTAATAGTTACCTGTATTATACACTAGAATTAGTATTACACATTTAAGTAAGTCAGTGGCAAATCTACAAGTTTATTTTAAAATGACTTTCATTGTCATAATCATTAGATTCTATTTGACTGTGCAGATTTCCCTGCAGCATTATCTAAAAGCTTACCTGATTTCTCTGATAAAGGAAAAAGTCTGGCTAAAAAGAGCTGAATTCGTCCACAGAAGACAGTATTCTGGGATTTTGATAATCTTCTTAGGAGATCTACCAATAAATGCAAATGTATGAGAGATCATTCCATGTTTGTTAATCTGTCAAAAGTATTTTCCTAAATAAGTACTACCAAAATGGGACTAGAAACTACTGTCATCAAAAAAACATTAGAAAACTAGAAATAAAACAAACTGAGCATGAACAAAATAGATTTTACTAAATTATTTTAAATTTGAATAACATCTACCCTCTCCAGAATAGGAAGTGTCATTAAAATTATATAACCTGTCTTAATATTTGTTTAAAATGAAGATAACTAGAGGATTCAGCTCAGAGCACAAATCTTTCAAGTATGAGCAAAGGGTAGATCCCCAATACCACATAAAACTAAATTGTTAAAAAAGTTTTTCAATTGACAAGACAATGTCAATGAAAATTAAATAAATCCTTAGTCTCTGAGGAGAGAACTGAGGTTACAATGAGGGGGGAGGACTCTGACAGAAGGATGATGGGGGCATGTGGTGTGATAACACTCTATTTCTAAAACATTTCCCCCCAAAAAGTTTTTTACACTGGTTAAAAACAAAAATGTATCTTTAATCACGTGTTTCATTTCATCACCTGTTTTTTCTGGCCATATTGACTACTTACCATTGCACATACGTAGTAAATAATTTTTCCCAGCAGAATAGAATGTATTCTGAAATTAAAACAGAAACTTTGTTGTTCAGCTGTTCAATGGTCAGAGGAAATAAAATGAAAGAACAGTCATATGGACTGAGAATCTACTATGCCACTTTCATGTTTATCAAGTGAATAATATTTCCAATCAATATTATTTTGATACAGATGATAGCAATTTTTCCCCACTGGTTAAAAAACATGAAAGTGAGCACTTTCACCTTAATTGTTACAACTCAAAATTTTGCATTCCAACCTTTGTTCATGATTTACTTGACCACTCTCCCAAACAGAATATAATTATTTCATAAGGACAAAGTTTATGAAAATCAACAATATTAAAAATTTAATCAAAAAGCTACCCGAAGAACTTCGGAGCTATGGGAGGATATTGTCACCAGGAGAAGCCACAACAAGCAAACACAAGGCACTTACTGACTTCCAAGTAGCAACATTTTTTCCACAAAAGTGAATATTGTGTCGCAGAGATCCAAAGGAAGACAATCCAGAACATCTCCCAACAGTACGAAAGGTGTAGAGGCAGTACAAATACCTTCAAGTGGAGCACAAGCCAGTTAAAAAGTTTAAAAGTACTATTTAGACAATCCAGAACATCTCCCAACAATACGAAGGTGTAGAGGCAGTACAAATACCTTCAAGTTGAGCACAGCCAGTTAAAAAGTTTAAAGTACTATTTAGTAAAATAGCCCATGCACAATTACTCTGGAAAGTATTAGAGGTAGTGTTTGTCGATACTAACAGGCAATGGAAGTAAACAAAGTTCCTCACATAGGACATGATAACCTTTGCATGTGTACTTTGACAACAACCACGGCGATAATCTTGATAAAAACTTCTAGAACATTTACCATATGCAGGGACACTGCTTTACATCTCAGACACTCATTTAATCCTTATAGCCACGAAGTAGGTAATAATTCATAGACAGGGAAAACTGACACAGATGAGTAACCTGCTCAAGATCATAGAGCCAGTAAGTGGTAGAGCTGGGATACGAGTCCAGTCTTTTCTTCACTATTAAGCTATTCAAAAGAATATAATGCAGCCAATTAAAAGCGATGGCTATTACAACTACATCTTGGAAAATGCTTATGACATAATGTTAAGTGAAAAGTAAAGAGTCAATATATTAGAGTAATAAATGGCAGTTTTACAGTAGAGGAATCATGATTAGCATTTTCCTTTCTTTCACTTCTGCAATGTTGTTAAAGAGTCTGTGATTTTGAAACATTGTCTTCAAAAAAGATAAAAGGTGTAACACTGATCTCAACTATTATTAAATACTTACAAAAATTGTACTGGCTGTGGGGAAAAGACCGGTAAAAATGAAGAAAACCTCAACTCAGAGCAGTTAAAATCTGGAGCTGGAGCGATGGCACCGTGGGTAAGGCGTTTGTTTTGCAGTGGCCAACCCGGGTTTGAGCCCCAGCATCCCATATATTGTTAGGAGTTAGTTCCTGAGCGAAGAGCTAGGAGCAACTCCTAAGCATCGCTGGGTGTGACCCAAAAAGAAAAAAATAAGAGCAGTTAAAATTTCTTACAAGTAACACAGCAAGCTAAAATAGTTTTATCTCTTTGCTCATTCTTCTTTCTAGTTTAAGGTAGTAAGTACACACAATTAAGAAAACAGCACCAGTGGGTGTGGCCCGAACCCCTCCCCAAAAAAAGAGCCACTTAAACACCACACACAAAAGTAAATCAAGTGCGAAAATGCATCAATACACTATGCTCTGAGAACCAGCCCTTCCCTGGTAGGACCGCATCGGGTGTGATGTGACATGGGGATGTATTAAGAAGATTTCAAACCAATACAAACCAAACTGATCATCAGAACTATCTAACAGAACCACAGAGCGAGGTTCGTCGGTTGAATCCGGGACGTTACAGTGGAGTACAATGACTAGTTACCGTCTCAACTCTACCTTTTCTCTGGTGCGCACTGTACAGACAACTCTGAGGCATACTCTCTACTATGTTAAAGTCTGGCATAAGATAACCTACATTTGTAATTATAGAACTTAACAAAGGACTTAGATCCCTCTCCTAGGGATTCTGATTCCGTAAAATTAAGCTAGGGTCTGGCAACTTCATTTAAAATAGTTTTACTGGCAATTCCCCACAACTTTCACAGTAATAACCAGCCTCTACACCACTCTTTGCTTCACCTTAATCCTGGCCTCCCATGCCCTCCTTAGTTCTCAAACATCTTGCTATGATCATATTCCTATTTTAACAATTTTCATTAGAATACTTTTTCCCTACCTGGTCATCATCCTAGCACATGGTATTTCCTAGTCTACCTTTATTTGTTGGGGGTGGGGGCTGGATGACACCCAACAGTGTTCAACACTTTTGGCTCTGTACTCAGCAATCACTCCTGGTAGCCCATAAGTGGAGTTGGCTGCATGCAAGACAAGTGCCTAAACCCTTGTGCTATCTCTCTGGTCCTATGCCACCTTTTAAAGCACAGATAAGTATCAGCTAATCGTAACAACTCCCCTTGACCCCTCTGAGCAGGACAACTAACCTATGCTTCTCAGGCGCACTATACATAAATGACAGTAATCATCATATCCTGTTTTGATTTTTGGGTCACTACCCACTGTGTTCAAGGGTTCCTCCTGGCTCTGGACTCAGGAATGATTCCTGAGTCCAGAGCCAGGATATACTCAGTGATCATTTGGGGTGTTGGAAACATTAAGGTAACTAAAGGGTAGCCATTTGGTATTTAACTAGTATAGTTTCTGACACCCAGTATGTGCTGGGTTGAATTTAACAAAACATTGTGGACAATTTAAAAGCATGTTACATAAACAATAACAGTAACACTCTCCTTCAAAAGTGAATTTTCACATAAAACTAAAAAGGTCATGGACATAGCGTAATTTTAGAGAACAAGCTTTGCATGCAAGTCCATGTTCAATTCACTAGCACTACAAAAATAAATGAAAAAAGTTAAAAAGCATTTTAAGATTTTATTTATGGTTTAAGTTCCTAAATCCTCATCTTTCTCATGTAAAATGAAAGTTCTAATATAACCATGTACCTTCAGCGTGAAGGATTAGCCATATGCATGTGGCAAAGATTACCAGAGCATAAGTTTAACATGAAATTAATCAATGAACTAACTCCACCTACAAACTATTAACAAAAGCTGCACAAAGGACTCTGCATTGTAGAATTCAAATGTAAATATTCTAGCTTTTGTAGAAATGTCTTAGATTAAAAGGCACTTACCATATAAATTATATGAATGAGCTCATTTGGTTAAATGAGTTAAATAACCACACTTGTAAAAGAGCACAGATAAACTATTTTTCACTGCTTCTTTCGGCAGATATTCAATGAGTTCCAACTATTGAGCATGTGTGTATGTACTTCCAGAAACTAATCCCAGGTCTCACACAGGGAGGGCAAGAGCTTCCAGTTCCTAATACAGCTTTTTAAAGTTTCCTAAAATCAATTACCTATTGCCCCATTTTCCCAATAGAATTGCCTCCATAGTACCTCTTTGATAAGGCATATATGGCCAGAGCACAGTGGGGAGGGCATTTGCCCTGCACATGGCTGAACCGGGTTCAATCCCGGCATCCCATATGGTTCCCCAAACACCGCCAGGAGTAATTCCTGAGTGCAGAGCCAGGAGTAACCCCTGAGCATCTCTGTGACACGAAAGGCATAGAAAATCATTTACCAATGATCCTGACCTTACTATATCATGTCTCTCCTTTTGCAGTTCTTTATTTATGCTGTATGACATTATCCAAATTTCTAATTTCATTATCCAAATTTCTAACCTCTTTCCATCCACTGTTCTCCAAAGTGGGAAATTATGCCTTCCCTTCTCCATTAGAATAAACAAGAGGTGTGGTAGTAACCTCAAGTTTCTCTGGAGTGTGTGTTTTTTTTTAATTTAAAGAAGGAAGATTGCTCAGAGAATCAGTGATTTCTTTTTTTTTAATAGGGATCACAGGCCAAATAAATAGGGTAGCTCTGCTTCACACTCTGAAGTTTAGAGTCACTTAAACTGCAATTCCATTAGCCACTAGAGTCTTTAGAGCAGGAAATACTTTATCTGCCACTGAGTCATCAAGTCCTATTCAGTGCCAGGCATATAGTAGACGTTCAAGCAAACCAAGTAAACAACTGGACAACGAACAGTGCCACACTGGGTGCTGCTCAGCAGAGAAATGTGTGAGGTACTCTATCACTGGGACTTCTTGGTAAAGAGGAGAGCCAGAATTTGAAGAATGAACAAAATCAGATAGATGGAGAGGTATAGGAGTTTTAAAGCATGTCATGTCCAAGACTACAAAAACAAACCAAAAAACAAGCAAACAAAATCACTTACCTTCAGTTACTCCCCCCAATAGCAAGAGAAATAATAGCTAAAACGTTTTCACATGATGAATGATTTATCTACCAACAGAGAAGAAAACAGTTTAGGGGCCAGATTTCGGACTAACTTAATAAAAATATAAAAATACTGCCAAATTATCACAAATATGGGCTAATAAAACATTTCTTAGAAAAAGGATTACTGAGATGAAACTAATAAGTTATATAATTTATTTATAGCTCTACAACTATAGAACAATGAAATAGATCAAGTAAATGATAAGCAGATGAACCACAAAATTCAAGTCTTATGAAACGGTTCCACCAGCATGACAAAGGCTTAAGTCAATCAAACACAGAAGTGCTGAGGTCATAACTAAATCAGAGGCACATGTCATAGGACCAGGGGAATTATCACTCTGCTGCATCAATGTTAGAGGGAGGGGCATATGCTGAGATTTGATAGCATCATAAAAATCAGCATTTACTGAGTGATACTAGGTTTTCTACAACTCCAAAAGAATGAAACAAATGAAACTTAAGTTCAGAAGAGCAAAGGAGCTTGTCCACTACCTCACAATAGGTAAGTAGGCTTAAAGGAAAGAATGAGACTTCTTACAAATCTGTCCAAATAAAACGAACTAGGGGCACGCACACATGTGTACACACACACTTTTGGTTTTGGAACACACCAGGCAATGCTCAGGGCTTATTACTGGCTCAGTGCTCTGGGATCTCTCGGGCAGGCATCAGGGAGACCATATGGGGTGCAGGTGATGAATCAGCATTGGCTGAGTACACGGCAAGCGTGCCCCTCATGATACTATTGCTCCAGTCTCAAAACAAACTATTATGACCATTAGGAGAGGATCTAGCCTCTTGGGATCTAAATTTCACTATGCCAATCATAAATTGTTGGAACTTTTCATTCAGTTGTCTTACTACTGGTAAGTTCCGACTGCCCATGTTTAAATTTCTCTTCTAAGCTGCAATAATCTAGCTATTCTGGTATGCTCGATGCTGAAGAGGGTGACAGAGAGACGTTAGGGCATTAGTTTCCTTCAAAAGCTAAACATCCTTAGACAAGACTTTTCATGCCACTACAGGAATAAGATGACGTGGTTTAAACAGTGAAGTGAGAGGGCCCATCTTTTAACTTTTTTTTCTTTTTTGGGTCACACCGGCGATGCTCAGGGGTCTTTGCTCAGGAATTACTCCTGGCGGTGCTCGGAGGACCATATGGGATGTGGGGATCGAATCCGGGCCGGCCACGCGCAAGGCAAACGCCCTACCCGCTGTGCTATCACTCCTGCCCCCATCTTTTAACTTCTACTTCTGCTCAGTAAGACCTCGTGTTCACTTTTTTCAGTCACTAACTTGGAGAAGGATCTTTTCTTTTAAAAATGTCTTTATTAATTTGTTTTTTTTTTTTGGGTCACACCTAGAAGTGCTCAGGGGTTAGTCCTGGCTCTGTAAATCATTCCTGTTCACTATAGAAAAAAAATACTTAAATATCAAGTCTACAAATGAAAGCAACTTTAAACAGTTCAATTTGCCAGCAAAATTTTAACAATTAAAGAAAAACATGCTTACAATTTCTTCTTCTAGAACACCTCTGAAAGCTTGGTCAAGGGTACATTTCTTTTCATTTTCACTATTAAAAACAAAAGACATTTGCAGTTTTAAAATAGTTCATATTAATTATAAAGAGTCAGGCATATATTTCATGAGTACCAATGCATTACCTTCCAGGTAACTGGCTGAAGGTATTTAACAACGGCTTGATATTTTTATTGTTCAAGGCCTCTCTGGTAGACTTCTGAAAAAATAAAAACAACTAATAAGAGCAATGATTTTGCTTATTATTTACTGAAAAACACCCTTCTTGAGTGGTATGTTAAACTAAAAGTGCTTCTACCTGGAAAACATTATTAGCCATTCTATTAGTAAGCTCTTTAAGGTCCATTTACCATTCAGACTCTCATCACCTCCAGCCCAAGCAGAGCTTACGACCACCTGAATTAGATGTTCTCATTTCAGGTCTGGCCTCTTTCCATCTTTATCAATGAGTCCTACATGATTAGGAAGGAGAGTCTATCATAAAGTAGGTCCTCCAATCAATCTTTTCAGTCCTGGATTTTATTCTCATGCTATGATGATGCATTATTCAGGAGCATTACCCGAGACCTGTGTATTCTACTTCTCAAGAGTCTCAAGTAGATCTTTACTTGCACGTCTTGGTTCTGAAAAGGTCACTGCACCCAGCCCACCCAAACACCCTCTCCACTAAGTCTCCCTCAGCTCCGCTTTAGCCCACTCAGGCTCTGCTGCCCTCCCGCCTGCTCATTCCACACAGGCTTCAGGACCCGTCTCTCCTAGTCTCACAACTTGCTCAGGTCTTCAGTTCTGAAGATTCTTGCTGTCTTAGCCTACTTCAAAGACAAACATACTGAAAAAGCCATTTTTTATGTGAAATTTCACATAGGGTTGTAAAATCAGCTTATTACCTCACACAGTTTGTAAAACATCCATTTCTGACTCTACCAGGAATCGACTGGGTACTCTTTTTCTCTCTGGGCCTGCCCCAACCAAGACTGGCACTTAGAGCCAGCAACAAACAACCTTGGCTCAGCTGGGAACCTGTTAGAACCGTGCCTCTCCTGTAGTAGAGCGGGGAAGGCGCCCGCCTGCCAACGAGCTCCAGTCCAGCAGCCCCAAGGGTCCCCCAAGCACTGCCAGAGGTGATCCCGAGTGCAGGGCTAGGAATAAGCCCTGAGCACAAACAAAGATCGACATTACAGACTCGATCTACATTTAACAAGGTCTCGGGGGATCCTACCACACACTGAAGTTTGAGAAGCAGTAGGCTAAGTTACCTCTAATTAAAAGACCCTTTTGGATCTTAATATGTTTTCGGATATTCCTAAGAGTTGTTTTCAGAATGTCGGTGAACCAGGCATCGCAGCAAAATGCACAGAGGCAACGCGGTTTTGACGACGAAAGAACAAGATAAAATCTGGTTAAAAAAACCAAACCCAACAGGGGCCGCAGCGATAGCCCAGCGGGTAGGGCGTTTGCCTTGCATGTGGCCGGCTCCTGCCGGCCCGGTTCGATCCCGGCATCCCATATGGTCCCCCGAGCACCACCAGGAGTAATTCCCGAGTGCAGAGCCAGGAGAAACCCCTGAGCACCGCCGGTGTGACCCAAAAAAGCAAAAATAAAAAAACCTCAACAAACTGGACAATGGATGGGAAAAATGGCACCGCAAACAAAATTAAGTCTATAAAAAAGATCCCGTCCCCCTTCTACTTTCCATTGCCGCATCACTGGAGCTACGTTAGCACAGTCGAGTATCTGAGAGACTGAACCACGGCTTGAAGCACTGGTACAAACGCCCAGGCGAATAGCCCTGAGCCGGCTCTTGATGCCGGGCCGAATGCGCCAATAAAACAAGCGGGTCTGGCTCGGGAGCACCGAGGAGCCGGCACTGCAGCGGGTCTGGCTCGGGAGCACCGAGGAGCGGCCAGTGCAGTGGGTTTGGCTCAGGAGCACCGAGGAGCTGCCAGTGCAGCGGGTCTGGCTCGGGGAGCACCGAGGAGCCGGCACCGCAGCGGGTCTGGCTCGGGAGCACCGAGGAGCGGCCAGTGCAGCGGGTTTGGCTCAGGAGCACCGAGGAGCTGCCAGTGCAGCGGGGTCTGGCTCGGGAGCACCGAGGAGCCGGCACCGCAGCGGGTCTGGCTCGGGAGCACCGGGAGCTGCCAGTGCAGCGGGTCTGGCTCGGGAGCACCGAGGAGCCGGCACGCAGCGGGTCTGGCTCGGGAGCACCGAGGAGCCGCCACGCAGCGGGAGGAGACCCCCAGGGACGACCAACCGCTTGCTCCAATTCCACCGGCTTGTGCATACGCGGACAGAAACGCGCGGGGGCTCCTAGGGCTCGCCCCGCTTTCCCCCTGACGCGAGGACAGAAGCGGCGGCTGACGAGGCGACTCGTCCCGCGCCGGCTCCACCCTCAGGCTCGCCGTCGGGGGTCCGCGGGGCCCTTCCCGGAGGGTCGGAGTCCTCGGGGGCCCTTCCCGGAGGGTCGGGGGGTCCCGCGAGGGGGCCCTTCCCGGAGGGGTCGGGGTCCGCGGGGGGCCCTTCCCGGAGGGCTCGGGGGGTCCTCGGGGGCCCTTCCCGGAGGCCGGGGTCCGCAGGGGGCCCTTCCCGGAGGGGTCGGGGGGTCCGCGGGGGCCCTTCCCGGAGGGGTCGGAGTCCGCGGGGGCCCTTCCCGGAGGGTCGGGGGTCCGCGAGGGGCCCTTCCCGGAGGGCTCCGGGGGTCCGCGGGGGGCCCTTCCCGGGAGGGGTCGGGGGTCCGCGGGGGCCCTTCCCGGAGGGCTCGGGGGGTCCGCGGGGGCCCTTCCCGGAGGGGTCGGGGGGTCCGCGGGGGGCCCTTCCCGGGAGGGGTCGGAGTCGCGGGGGGCCCTTCCCGGGGGGTCGGGGGTTCGCGGGGGGCCCTTCCCGGAGGGGTCGGAGTCCGCGGGGGGCCCTTCCCGAAGGGGTCGGGGGTCCGGGGGGCCCTTCCCGGAGGGGTCGGGGGGTCCGCGGGGGGCCCTTCCCGGAGGGGTCGGGGGTCCGCAGGGGGCCCTTCCCGGAGGGGTCGGGGTCCGCGGGGGCCCTTCCCGGAGGGCTCGGGGGGTCCGCGGGGGGGCCCTTCCCGGAGGGCTCCGGGGGTCCGCGGGGGGGCCCTTCCCGGAGGGGTCGGGGGGGTCCGCGGGGGGGCCCTTCCCGGAGGGGTGGGGGGGTCCCGCGGGGGGCCCTTCCCGGAGGGGGCGGGGGGTCCGCGGGGGCCCCTTCCCGGAGGGTCGGGGGTCCGCGGGGGGCCCTTCCCGGAGGGGTCGGGGGGTCCGCGGGGGGGGGGCCCTTCCCGGAGGGGTCGGGGGGTCCGCAGGGGGCCCCTTCCCGGAGGGGTCGGGGGTCCGCGGGGGGGCCCTTCCCGGAGGGCTCGGGGGGTCCGCGGGGGGCCCTTCCCGGAGGGCCTGGGGGTCCGCGGGGGCCCCTTCCCGGAGGGGTCGGGGGGTCCGCGGGGGGGGCCCTTCCCGGAGGGGTCGGAGTCCGCGGGGGGGCCCTTCCCGGAGGGGTCGGGGGGTCCGCGGGGGGGCCCTTCCCGGAGGGCTCCGGGGTCCGCGGGGGGCCCTTCCCGGAGGGTCGGGGGTCCGCGGGGCCCCTTCCCGGAGGGGTCGGGGGGGGTCCGCGGGGGGCCCTTCCCGGAGGGGTCGGGGGGTCCGCGGGGGCCCTTCCCGGAGGGCTCGGGGGGTCCGCGGGGGGCCCTTCCCGGAGGGCTCGGGGGTCCGGGCGGGGGGCCCTTCCCGGAGGGGTCGGGGGGGTCCGCGGGGGGCCCTTCCCGGAGGGGTCGGAGTCCGCGGGGGGGCCCTTCCCGGAGGGTCGGGGGTCCGCGGGGGGCCCTTCCCGGAGGGCTCGGGGGGTCCGCGGGGGGGCCCTTCCCGGAGGGGTCGGGGGTCCGCGGGGGGCCCTTCCCGGAGGGGTCGGGGGGTCCGCGGGGGGGCCCTTCCCGGAGGGGTCGGGGGGTCCGCGGGGGGGCCCTTCCCGGAGGGGTCGGAGTCCGCGGGGGGGCCCTTCCCGGAGGGGCGCGGGCACTCAGGCGGGGGCGCGAGGAGAAGCCGGCACGGCGCCTCGCAAGCTCCCAGGCCCCGCTGCGGCGCCCACGCCCCCTCCTCGCCTCACCCCATCAGAGCCGACTCGAGGGGCTCTTTAAGGGCAGGGGTCAAGATTAGCGCCGGGACAGTCCGCGCCTTCCCAGCGCCTGCTCACCGTGAACCGCGTCCGCGCCTCGGGCAGACTGAAGAGCGGCGGCGTCGGAGACATCTTAGAGGTACGCTGGGCGCCAGCACGCCGCGGCGCATGCGGATGACGTCAGGCCGAGCGCCGAGCGCGCTGCGGCGCATGCGGATGACGTCAGGCCGAGCGCCGAGCGCGGCGCTGGTCGCGGCTAGAGCGGCACGACGGGGCAGCGGGCGGGCGGGCGGGGCGTGGCGTGGGCGCCTGGGTGGGCCTCGCGATACCTTAATCCGGGTTACTTTGCCCCCACCTCGCTAAGTGGTCACCCTGCGGTGGAGCGCGCGTGCTCGGCTGGAACCAGGGCGTGGCGGCCACCGGCGGGCGGGCGGTGTTCCTGGTGTGGGGAGGTGGGTTAGGCTGCAGTGGGAGGCTCGGAACGGGGTCGCTGCCTGGAACGCGAGGCAGGTGGTCATCAGGGAAGGTCCTTACCGTCATCAGGGAAGGTCCTTACCGTCATCAGGGAAGGTCCTTACCGTCATCAGGGAAAGGTCCTTACCGTCATCAGGGAAGGTCCTTACCGTCATCAGGGAAAGGCCCTTACCGTCATCAGGGGAAGGTCCTTACCGTCATCAGGGAAAGGCCCTTAACGTCATCAGGGGAAGGTCCTTACCGTCATCAGGGAAGGTCCTTACCGTCATCAGGGGAAGGACCTTACCGTCATCAGGGAAGGACCTTACCCGTCATCAGGGAAGGTCCTTACCGTCATCACGGAAGATCCTTACCGTCATCAGGGGAAGGTCCTTACCGTCATCAGGGGAAGGTCCTTACCGTCATCAGGGGAAGGTCCTTACCGTCATCAGGGGAAGGACCTTACCGTCATCAGGGAAGGTCCTTACCGTCATCAGGGGAAGGACCTTACCGTCATCAGGGAAGGTCCTTACCGTCATCAGGGAAGGACCTTACCCGTCATCAGGAAGGTCCTTACCGTCATCACGGAAGGTCCTTACCGTCATCAGGGGAAGGTCCTTACCGTCATCAGGGAAGGTCCTTACCGTCATCAGGGAAGGTCCTTACCGTCATCAGGGAAGGACCTTACCGTCATCAGGTTAGGGTTAGGGTTAGGGTTAGGGTTAGGGTTAGGGTTAGGGTTAGGGTTAGGGTTAGACCTTACCCGTCATAAGGGAAGGTCCTTACCGTCATCAGAGAAAGGACCTTACCGTCATTAGGGGAAGGTCCTTACCGTCATCAGGGAAAGGTCCTTACCGTCATCAGGGAAAGGCCCTTACCGTCATCAGGGGAAGGTCCTTACCGTCATCAGGGGAAAGGTCCTTACCGTCATCAGGGAAGGTCCTTACCGTCATCAGGGAAAGGTCCTTACCGTCATCAGGGAAGGTCCTTACCGTCCGTCATCAGGGAAGGCCCTTACCGTCATCAGGGAAGGACCTTACCGTCATCAGGGAAGGACCTTACCGTCATCAGGGGAAGGTCCTTACCGTCATCAGGGAAGCTCCTTACCGTCATCAGGGAAGGTCCTTACCGTCATCAGGGGAAGGTCCTTACCGTCATCAGAGGAAGGTCCTTACCGTCATCAGGGGAAGGACCTTACAGTCATCAGGGGAAGGACCTTACCGTCATCAGGGGAAGGACCTTACCGTCATCAGGGGAAGGTCCTTACCGTCATCAGTGGAAGGTCCTTACCGTCATCAGGGAAGGTCCTTACCGTCATCAGGGAAGGTCCTTACCGTCATCAGGGGAAGGTCCTTACCGTCATCAGGGGAAGGTCCTTACCATCATCAGGGGAAGGACCTTACTGTCATCAGGGGAAGGACCTTACCGTCATCAGGGGAAGGTCCTTACCGTCATCAGGGAAAGGTCCTTACCGTCATCAGGGAAGGTCCTTACCGTCATCAGGGGAAGGTCCTTACCGTCATCCGGGAAGGACCTTACCGTCATCAGGGAAGGTCCTTACCGTCATCAGGGAAAGGCCCTTACCGTCATCAGGGAAGGTCCTTACTGTCATCAGGGAAGGTCCTTACCGTCATCAGGGGAAGGTCCTTACCGTCATCAGGGGAAGGTCCTTACCGTCATCAGGGAAGGTCCTTACGGTCATCAGGGGAAGGTCCTTACCGTCATCAGGGAAGGTCCTTACCGTCATCAGGGGAAGGACCTTACCGTCATCAGGGAAGGACCTTACCGTCATCAGGGAAGGTCCTTACCGTCATCAGGAAAGGACCTTACCGTCATTAGGGGAAGGTCCTTACCGTCATCAGGGGAAAGGTCCTTACCGTCATCAGGGAAAGGCCCTTACTGTCATCAGGGAAAGGTCCTTACCGTCATCAGGGGAAGGTCCTTACCGTCATCAGGGAAAGGTCCTTACCGTCATCAGGGGAAGGTCCTTACCGTCATCAGGGGAAGGTCCTTACCGTCATCAGGGAAAGGTCCTTACCGTCATCAGGGGAAGGTCCTTACCGTCATCAGGGAAAGGTCCTTACCGTCATCAGGGGAAGGTCCTTACCGTCATCAGGGAAGGTCCTTACCGTCATCAGGGGAAGGACCTTACCGTCATCAGGGGAAGGACCTTACCGTCATCAGGGGAAGGTCCTTACCGTCATCAGGGGAAGGTCCTTACCGTCATCAGGGGAAAGGTCCTTATCGTCATCAGGGGAAGGTCCTTGCCGTCATCAGGGGAAGGTCCTTACCGTCATCAGGGGAAGGTCCTTACCGTCATCAGGGAAGGTCCTTACGGTCATCAGGGAAGGTCCTTACTGTCATCAGGGAAGGTCCTTACCGTCATCAGGGAAGGACCTTACCGTCATCAGGGAAGGACCTTACCCGTCATCAGGGAAGGTCCTTACCGTCATCAGGGGAAGGACCTTACCGTCATCAGGGAAGGTCCTTACCGTCATCAGGGAAAGGCCCTTACCGTCATCAGGGAAGGTCCTTACTGTCATCAGGGAAGGTCCTTACCGTCATCAGGAAAGGACCTTACCGTCATTAGGGAAGGTCCTTACCGTCATCAGGGAAAGGGCCTTACCGTCATCAGGGGAAGGTCCTTACCGTCATCAGGGAAGGTCCTTACGGTCATCAGGGAAGCTTCTTACCGTCATCAGGGAAGGTCCTTACCGTCATCAGGGAAGGTCCTTACCGTCATCAGAGGAAGGTCCTTACCGTCATCAGGTGAAGGACCTTACCGTCATCAGGGGAAGGACCTTACCGTCATCAGGGGAAGGACCTTACCGTCATCAGGGGAAGGTCCTTACCGTCATCAGTGGAAGGTCCTTACCGTCATCAGGGAAGGTCCTTACCGTCATCAGGGAAGGTCCTTACCGTCATCAGGGGAAGGTCCTTACCGTCATCAGGGAAGGTCCTTACCATCATCAGGGGAAGGACCTTACCGTCATCAGGGAAGGACCTTACCGTCATCAGGGGAAGGTCCTTACCGTCATCAGGGAAAGGTCCTTACCGTCATCAGTGGAAGGTCTTTACCGTCATCAGGGGAAGGTCCTTACCGTCATCCGGGGAAGGACCTTACCGTCATCAGGGAAGGTCCTTACCGTCATCAGGGAAAGGCCCTTACCGTCATCAGGGAAGGTCCTTACTGTCATCAGGGAAGGTCCTTACCGTCATCAGGGGAAGGTCCTTACCGTCATCAGGGGAAGGTCCTTACCGTCATCAGGGAAGGTCCTTACGGTCATCAGGGGAAGGTCCTTACCGTCATCAGGGAAGGTCCTTACCGTCATCAGGGGAAGGACCTTACCGTCATCAGGGAAGGACCTTACCCGTCATCAGGGAAGGTCCTTACCGTCATCAGGGAAAGGACCTTACCGTCATTAGGGGAAGGTCCTTACCGTCATCAGGGGAAAGGTCCTTACCGTCATCAGGGAAAGGCCCTTACTGTCATCAGGGAAAGGTCCTTACCGTCATCAGGGGAAGGTCCTTACCGTCATCAGGGAAAGGTCCTTACCGTCATCAGGGGAAGGTCCTTACCGTCATCAGGGAAGGTCCTTACCGTCATCAGGGAAAGGTCCTTACCGTCATCAGGGGAAGGTCCTTACCGTCATCAGGGAAAGGTCCTTACCGTCATCAGGGAAGGTCCTTACCGTCATCAGGGGAAGGTCCTTACCGTCATCAGGGAAGGACCTTACCGTCATCAGGGGAAGGACCTTACCGTCATCAGGGGAAGGTCCTTACCGTCATCAGGGGAAGGTCCTTACCGTCATCAGGGAAAGGTCCTTATCGTCATCAGGGGAAGGTCCTTGCCGTCATCAGGGGAAGGTCCTTACCGTCATCAGGGGAAGGTCCTTACCGTCATCAGGGAAGGTCCTTACGGTCATCAGGGGAAGGTCCTTACTGTCATCAGGGAAGGTCCTTACCGTCATCAGGGGAAGGACCTTACCGTCATCAGGGAAGGACCTTACCCGTCATCAGGGAAGGTCCTTACCGTCATCGGTGGAAGGACCTTACCGTCATCAGGGAAGGACCTTACCGTCATCAGGGAAGGTCCTTGCCGTCATCAGGGGAAGGTCCTTGCCGTCATCAGGGAAGGTCCTTACTGTCATCAGGGGAAGGTCCTTACCGTCATCAGGGAAGGTCCTTACCGTCATCAGGGAAGGTCCTTACCGTCATCAGGGGAAGGACCTTACCGTCATCAGGGGAAGGACCTTACCGTCATCAGGGGAAGGCCCTTACCGTCATCAGGGGAAGGCCCCTTACCGTCATCAGGAAAGGCCCTTACCGTCATCAGGGAAAGGTCCTTACCGTCATCAGGGAAAGGCCCTTACCGTCACCAGGGAAAGGTCCTTACCGTCATCAGGGAAAGGTCCTTACCGTCATCAGGGAAAGGTCCTTACCGTCATCAGGGAAGGTCCTTACCGTCCGTCATCAGGGAAGGACCTTACCGTCATCAGGGAAGGACCTTACCGTCATCAGGGGAAGGTCCTTACCGTCATCAGGGGAAGGTCCTTACCGTCATCAGGGGAAGGTACTTACCGTCATCAGGGGAAGGTCCTTACCGTCATCAGGGGAAGGTCCTTACCATCATCATGGGAAGGACCTTACCATCATCAGGGAAGGACCTTACCGTCATCAGGGGAAGGTCCTTACCATCATCAGGGGAAGGTCCTTACCATCATCATGGGAAGGACCTTACCATCATCAGGGAAGGACCTTACCGTCATCAGGGGAAGGTCCTTACCGTCATCAGGAAAGGTCCTTACCGTCATCAGGGGAAGGTCCTTACCGTCATCAGGGGAAGGTACTTACCGTCATCCGGGAAGGACCTTACCGTCATCAGGGAAGGTCCTTACCGTCATCAGGGAAAGGCCCTTACCGTCATCAGGGAAGGTCCTTACTGTCATCAGGGGAAGGTCCTTACCGTCATCAGGGAAAGGACCTTACCGTCATTAGGGAAGGTCCTTACCGTCATCAGGGAAAGGGCCTTACCGTCATCAGGGGAAGGTCCTTACCGTCATCAGGGGAAGGTACTTACCGTCATCCGGGAAGGACCTTACCGTCATCAGGGAAGGTCCTTACCGTCATCAGGGAAAGGCCCTTACCGTCATCAGGGAAGGTCCTTACTGTCATCAGGGAAGGTCCTTACCGTCATCAGGGAAAGGACCTTACCGTCATTAGGGAAGGTCCTTACCGTCATCAGGGAAAGGGCCTTACCGTCATCAGGGAAGGTCCTTACCGTCATCAGGGAAGGTCCTTACGGTCATCAGGGGAAGGTCCTTACCGTCATCAGGGAAGGTCCTTACCGTCATCAGGGGAAGGACCTTACCGTCATCAGGGAAGGACCTTACCCGTCATCAGGGAAGGTCCTTACCCTCATCAGGGAAAGGACCTTACCGTCATTAGGGAAGGTCCTTACCGTCATCAGGGGAAAGGTCCTTAACGTCATCAGGGAAAGGCCCTTACTGTCATCAGGGAAAGGTCCTTACCGTCATCAGGGGAAGGTCCTTACCGTCATCAGGGAAAGGTCCTTACCGTCATCAGGGGAAGGTCCTTACCGTCATCAGGGGAAGGTCCTTACCGTCATCAGGGGAAGGACCTTACCGTCATCAGGGAAGGACCTTACCGTCATCAGGGGAAGGTCCTTACCGTCATCAGGGGAAGGTCCTTACCGTCATCAGGGGAAAGGTCCTTATCGTCATCGGGGGAAGGTCCTTGCCGACATCAGGGGAAGGTCCTTGCCGTCATCAGGGGAAGGTCCTTACCGTCGTCAAGGGAAGGTCCTTACCGTCATCAGGGGAAGGCCTTTACCGTCATCAGGGGAAGGCCCTTACCGTCATCAGGGAAAGGCCCTTACCGTCATCAGGGAAAGGTCCTTACCGTCATCAGAGAAAGGCCCTTACCGTCATCAGGGAAAGGTCCTTACCGTCATCAGGGAAAGGACCTTACCGTCATCAGGGGAAGGTCCTTACCGTCATCAGGGAAGGTCCTTACCGTCATCAGGGAAAAGGACCTTACCGGAGGAGTTAGGAGCGCCCGGCTCAGGTTCGAGCCAGTTGTGCGGGTTCACGGGCGATATGATCACGATGGTGGCCCATAGGATTATGTCGTGTGTGTGTGTGTGTGTGTGTGTTGCTGGTGATAGAACCCTAATCAGCCACGTGCAAGGCAAATACCCTACTGTGCCATTTTTCGCTCCCCTCATGCCATTCTCATCTCACTCATATCACTTGTCTTCCCGTTGTTCATCGATTTGCTGGAGCAGGCACTAGTAACATCTCCATACATCCTGTCACATGCTAGTGTAGCCCAAGGGCTTGCTCCAGGAACACAAAGAGCCTCAGACCATTCCTTCAGGTCATGGGAATGAGGTCTACAATTGTTACTGGTTTTGGCATATCAAATACAACACAGGTAGCTTGCCAGGCTCTGCCCTGCGGGTGGGATACTCTCAGTAATAGGCTCTCAGTTCGTGCATTTACTGGTGAACCAACGGGGAGAAATCAGCTATTCTCTTGGGTGGAGGAGCTCATCAGAGCTCTGATCTCATTGCTGGTATCACTGTATCACTGTCTTCCCGTTGATCATCTATTTTGTCTCGAGCGGGCCCCAGTAACATCTCCATAAATCCTGTCGCAAGTAAGTGTAGCCCAAGTGTCTATAATTGTTACTGGTATCTGGCATATCAAATACGACACGGGTAGCTTGCCAGGCTCTGCCGCTGCGGGTAGCATACTCTTGTATAGAAATAGTAAAAAAAAAACCCAAGGACTCATAGAATTTTCAGAGCCTCGAAAGAAAGACATCAGTTACTACATAGTCCTATTCTTACTCTAAAAATAGGGAAACGAAAGCCCAGGTAACCCAAATAAAGAAGTAATCACTTAGGCGTTAACTAAACAACACATTTACCAGTTCTTTCTCTTTCCAGCCCACTGTTTTCACTATACCAAGTGTATCTGCTTGCTCCAGGGACAGGAAGAGCCTCAAACCATTCTTCAGGTCATGGAATTGAGGTCCATAATTGTTGCTAGTTTTTGGCATATCAAATAAAACACGGGTAGCTTGCCAGGCTCTGCCATGATATCTCACGGTGGCACAATAAAACATCAAAAAATACACCATGGGTAGCTTGCCAGGCTATGCCGTGGTTCTGGGTTCATCTCATGGCGGTATAATAAAATATGATACTGAATGCTTAAAAATGAACTAATGCTATCCTATTTGCTCATAATGTATCCTTTTCGAGACTCTCCATACAAGCCTGGTCTATGTTTGCTTCTATTCACCCTGGTATCTACAGAGTGACCAGCACACCAACAGACACCAAATAAACATTGGTTCAATGAGCAACAAAAGAAAAAGCTAAGGTGAGAGGAGGGGACGTTAATTATAGTTCATTTCAAAATCAGCTCTGGAAAACAACCTGAGAGGACCAGTCCATTTCTTGCCAAAAGTTAGTACAAATAAAGTTTGTAAAGCATGAGAAGATCAATAAAAGATAAACATGGAAATAAACACAAATGAAAAATTGTTTAAAAATATGTTCCAAGTTTAATACAAAACATTCAAGTCTCACTGCCTTCAAGTTTTTAATCTTAGTATAAAGCAGTACCTTAGTATCACTGTATCACTGTCTTCCCATTCATCTTCAATTTGCTCAAGCGGGCACCAGTAGCATCTCCATATGACCTGTCTCATGCAAATAGAGCCCAAGGGAACCTGCTTGCTCCAGGAACATAAAGAGCCTCAAACCATTCCATCAAGTCATGGGAATGAGGTCTATAATTGTTACTGGTATCTGGCATATCAAATACGACACGGGTAGCTTGCCAGGCTCTGCCGTGCGGGTAGCATACTCTTGTATAAAAATAGTAAAAAAAAAACAAACCCAAGGACTCACAGAATTTTCAGAGCCTCGAAAGAAAGAATCGGTTACTACGTAGTCCTATTCTTACTCTAAAAATGCAGAAAGCAAAGCCCAGGTAACCCAAAAAAGAAGTACTCACTTAGGCGTTAACTAAACAACACATTTACCAGTTCTTTCTCTTTCCAGCCCACTGTTTTTACTATACCATGTTAATATTTTCCATTGTGAAAGGCAGTACTATCTGTTCATCATCTTGTGTAATCATGTGCGGTAACTGTCAGCTTTGCTCTAGAATAAATGCACGTCTCTCTTGTAGGAATGTAGAAGTTAACCTATTACAGTGTCTTCAATGACAGAACTCCACAGGCAACATTCATCTCCTGGTATGTGGGCTTCCCAGTAAATCACCATAACAGAATCTCTAGTCTTTTTTGGGAGGGGGTTTGCTGGCAAAATCTGTGCCACACCCAGCAGTACTCAGGTCTTACTCCTGGCTCTGTACTCAGAGATCAGTCCTAGTGGACACACCCGGTCAGCTGCATATAAGGCCAAGCACCTAACCCACTGGACTAGCTTTCTGGCCCCTCTAGTCACACATTATCAAAACTTCTACAATAAAATTGCAAAATTTTAGTTTGAATATACACAAAGAGACTGAAGTGATAAACTCTAAATATCTGCAGGGCTAGCCACAATGTGTAAAAGGAGAGGGAGTGAGATGCAGAGACAGAGAGAGAGAGACAGAGAGAGAAAGAGAAAACGGGGGTACCTGCTATTGAGGCAGCCAGGGGGTGGGTAGGATGGGGTGAGCCTGCTCACAGGTGGGCTACATTGGCACGTGATAGGGTCCAATGAAAATGTTACTGGTGCCTGCTCGAGCAAATCAATGAATAACGGGATTCAAGTGATCAAGTGAAGTTGTTATTAGGCTTCCTTTTAGTCACATCTCTCCAAAGACAGTGCCAATGTAGCCCAATGGCATCTTGTTGATTCAGGAATATGGAGAGCCTCAAACCGTTCCTTCAGGGTCTTTACAAGGAAGTCTGACCATCTTGTAGGTGGGCGGCCACGTGATCTTTTGACATTCCGTGGGATCCAGTCGGTAATGGCTCTAGTCCAGTGGTTGTTTCCAAATCGCATTAAATGTCCAGCCCATCTGATTGGCAGAGCCGAGACAGCTTCCCTGATTCTGGAATAGCGACGGAGGTCGGAGCTCCGGATTCCTTCTCTCACTTGAGTGAGGCGTGATATTCCAAGCATAGCTCTCTCGATCCCTCTCTGGGAAACCCGAATAGCATTCTCATCCTGCTTTCGTAGGGCCCAGATCTCTGAGGCGAATATTAATGCAGGGAGAATGATGGAGTCAAAGAGATGTGCCCGGAGCCGGAGGTTCTTTGTCCTTTTAGCTATTTCTTCAATGCCTTTGAAGGCATTCCATGGCGCTCTCTTCCTTCTGTGCGGCTCAGGTTTTAGGTCATTCATCATGTTGATTTCTCGACCTAGGTACACATAACTGCTGCATTCAGAGATGTCTGTTCCATTGAGACTGAATGGGGCCTCTGGAACTAGTACATTTTTCATGAACATAGTTTTCTTTAGATTCAGCTGTAGACCTATCTTTCCACATTCTCGGTCGAAGTCATCAGCATTTGTGCCGCTTGGCTAATGTTTGGTGTTATTAGAATGATGTCATCAGCGAAGCGGAGGTCGTGTAGTTGCTGATTATCTATCTTTACTCCCATTCCTTCCCATTCTAATTGTCGCATGATGTTCTCAAGGGTGGCGCTGAAGAGTTTTGGTGAAATGGTATCACCCTGTCAAACCCCTCTTTTCACATTAATGATCACTTCTTTGTAGAATGGTGAGATCCTGGTGGTGAATCCGTAATACAGCTCACGAAGGATCTTGATGTATTGTGTTTGAACACCCTGTTTGTCTAGGTCTTCGATGACTGCTTCAGTCTCCACAGAATCAAAGGCTTTCTGTAAATCAATGAACGAGAGACAGAGGGACATCTTGTACTCCCTACAAACCTCAATGAGCTTCGTTACTGTGTGGATATGGTCGATTGTGCTGAATCCTTTCCAGAAGCCAGCTTGCTCGCATGGTTGTCCTTCATCTAGTGTTCTGCCAATCCTGTTCAGGATGACTCGTGTAAACAGCTTGTAGATGACAGACAACAGGCAGATGGGCGATAGTTACCGATGTCGTGAATGTCTCCTTTCTTGAACAGTAGAACTGTTCTGCTGGTTTTCCATTGGGAGGGCACCTTGCATTCGGACAGGTAGCGTGTGAAGAGCCGAGCTAGTGTATTGATGAGTACCTACGGTAGATTCTTCAGGTGTTCGGGTCTGACTTTGTCTGGGCCTGGTGCTGTTCCCTTCTTTACCGACAAGATGGCTTGTCGGATCATAGAAGGGAGAACGTTGGGAATGACATATCCATCCTGTGGAAGTTGGTATGTGGGCAGGTGGATGTGGCTATCAAAGAGATCTGAGTAGAAGTCATGGATAATCTTCTCCATTGCCTTTCTGGAAGATGTGATAGATCCATCAGGGCGTTGAAGGGCAGTCATCTTGGTCTTATAGTTGGCGAAGGACAGGCAGGCGGTGCGAATGCTTTTCCCGGATACTGCTGCATCTTCCAGTATTTATGATCTTCTGTCTTTGAGGTCTCCTTTTATTGCTTCTCTGCACCGTTTAGCAAGCTTGGACGTTAGCATTTGGTCTCCTGAGGCTCGCGCCTTGCCAAGTTGGCGAATGAGCTCAAGAGTTTCTGAAGACAGGCGTCCTTTTGTGTCTTTTCTCTCGGCATTCTTCACACAATCATGGAGGTGCTGAACCAGTTGGTTGTATTCTTCTTCCATGTCATCAATGATGGAATCTTCCCATGTTGCTGCAATGGTGCCAAAGAGTTCCCAGTTGGTGGTTGTTCTGGAAGTTCTCTTCTTAAACTTTGCAGCCTTTCTCTTCGTTGTGGGAAGTAGAATTTTCCACGAAGGAGACGGTGGTCCGATCCTGTTTGGAATTTGGGGACGACAGCAACATCCGTCAGACAAAACCGTCGATTGAAGATGATGTGGTCAATTTCATTGTGGAACTGTCCACCAAGAGATTCCCATGTCCAGCGTTTCACTTCAGCCTTCTGGAACTGTGAGTTTCCATGAATGGTCTTGGTGGACATGATGAACTCCAGATATTCTCTCACCCTGTTCGTTCCATTCTAGGGCATGGGTCCCGATGTGGTGTTCTTCAGCCGATCTTCTCGGTCCTGTCTTGGCATTAAAATCACCGACTATGATCTTGTAGAAGGTGTGATCTTTTTTATAGAACTCCTCCAATTCCATGTAGAATTTCTCAATTTCATCTTCTTTGTATGTGGATGTTGGTGCATAGACAATGAAGATAGAAATTGCTGGCAGTGAGCCACATCTCTTCAAGTGTAATCATCCTATTCGGTTTGTTAGGCATTTTAATGAATAAATGTTGATGGCCATGTTCGTGTTGACAAGGACACCAACGCCACTGATGCTTTTTCGTCGCATGTTCCAAGGAACAATTCGTCTCCAGTGTCAAATACAGCGTGATGCAACTGATGCTTCCTTGTCTCAGTCAGACCAATGATGTCGTACTTGATCTTTTGCGCTTGCACCATCATCACGATCACGATCACGATCACGATCTTCCCGTTGATCACCTATTTGCTAGAGCGGGCACCAGTAATAACTCCATATGTCCTGTCTCATGCCAGTAGAGAGCCAGGGGCATCGGCTTTGCTACAGGAACATAAAGAGCCTCAAACCATTATATTAGGTCATGGGAATGACCTAATATAAGTGTTACTGGAATTTGGCATATCATATACAACACAAGAAGCTTGCCAGGCTTGTAGAGCGGGAGGCAAACTCTTTTAAACACCTCCAAATAAAGCATTTATTGATGAACCGCGTGGCTTCAGTTCTATTCCATAGACCTATGGAATAGAACTGAATATACTGAAACACATGCTCAAATATATAACCACTTAATCTTTGATAAAGGATCAAAAAAATATTAAGCGGAGCAAAGAAAGTCTCTTCAACAAATGGTGCGGGAAAACTGGGCAGCTACGTGTAAAAAATGCACTTAGACCTCCTTCTAATGCAATGCACAAAAGTCAGATCAAAATGGATTATAGATCTCAACAACAGACATGAATATATAAGGTACATCGAAGAAAACATAGGAGCTTCTTTATGTTCTTTCTCTCCATTCCAGACTTCAATCCCTGCCAAGCCTTAAAAAATCTCTGTTTGGTGGTGGGCCCGGGGCTAGAACCCTCCATGCCTCCCAATTGCTGGGCACAGGGAGAGCAAGGAACAGCTCCGCCCCATGTTTGAGAGAGTTTCTGGACCAGCATACCTGGGCTGGATTGAGGAAAAAACTGCTGCAGGGTGGGTGTTGATGATCCAGGCTGTTTTGGGCTGGTCTGCTGGGTGGAGTTCTGACAAGAGGGAAGTCCAAATGTGGAAAATGGCGGTGCCCATTGAGTGGGTGGGGGGGTCGTCTGGCTTGTTGGGGAGGCTCTGCCGGGGTGGTGGTCCAGGGCTAGCACCCGCCATGCCTCCCAACTGCCTCGTTAACGGCTGGGCACAGGGGAGAACAAGGAACAGCTCTGCCCCATGTCTGAGAGTCTCAGACATGCTAAGATCTTAAACAAAATACTTGCAGAGTCCAAAGACTCATTAAAAATATTATACATCATAACAAGTAGGATTCATCCTTGGAATGCAAGGATGGTTCAACATTCATAAGTCAAACAACATATACATCATATCAATAAGAGAAAGCTAAAAACCATATGATATCAATAGAGGCAGAGAAAACATTTGACATCCTCAAGCACCCATTCATGATAAAATCCCTCCATGATGGGAATTGAAAGAGAACCTTCCTGAATAGTCAAAGTCATCTAACAAAAGCCCAGAGCGAGTGTTATTCAAGTCCTGGGAAAAACTAAAAGCCTTCCCCTAAGATGGGGGATAAGACAATGTGCCCATTCTCACCACTTCTAATCAATATTGAATGAGAAATAGTTGCCATAGCATTCGGAGAAGAAACTGACATTAAGGGCATCCAGATATGCAAGGAAGTCGTCAAGCTATCACAATGTGCAGATGACATGATATTATACCTAGAGAACAGTAAACTATCTACCAAAAAGCTCCTAGAAATAATAGATAGCTATAATAAAGTGGCAGGGAACTAAATGACTGTCATATTAATAGTAATTCCTAAAATACTACTGGAACCACATACCATCATTGTCTTTTTGTATTTATGTACTCTCATTTATTTATTTTTGTTTTTTTTGGCCATACCTAGCAGTGCTCAAGGTTTATTCCTGGCTCTGCAATCAGGAATTACTCCTGGTGGAGCTTGGGGAGCCCGGTGGATGTGTGGGATTAGCCACGTGCAAAGCAAGCTCAGGAAACAGCAGGTGGGAAGTTGGCTTTGCACGGGGCTGATCCCTTGCTTAGTCTTCTTCATACATTGTTTGCAAATCAGGAAACCAAAAATTAAAAAAAAAATCTCTTTTGCACAACTTGAGTATGTTACCTCCTCCCACCCACATACTCTGCCCTCGGACTGAGCTATTTTCTGTCCTTTTTATGTCTAATTACTTTTGCATACATTTTTGCTTCTTCCGGAATGCTTCTCTGTTTTTTTTTTTTTCTCTGTCCTTTCTTTGTTTTGGTTTTCATACCACACCCTACAGTGCTTAGGGCTTCCTCTATTTTTCTGCTCATGAATTGCTTCTGGTAGTGCCAGGGATGAAAAAGGTGTAAGGCGAGTGCCTTACTCATTGTACTATGACTCCTGCCTCTGTCCTGTTACTGTATCATCAGATTCTTCCATTTGAGGTTCAGTTTACTCTTCCTCTGCTGTGGTTGACTCTACCTGATCCCATCTTCTGTGTTCTTGCACTTGCTTTTTAAAAAATATATATATTTTATTATAACACTACGAGATAAACAATTACAAGAATTTTCATGTTTGGGTTTCAGCCATACAGTGTTCCAGCACCCATCTCTCCACCAGTGCCCATTTCCCACCACCAATGTCCCCGATTCCCTCCCACCTCCCCTAGCCTGCCTCTATGGCAGGCTCTTTATCTCTCTCTCTCTCTCTCTCTCTTTTTTTGCTCAGGGGTTTCTCCTGGCTCTGCACTCAGGAATTACTCCTGGCAGTGCTCGGGGGACCATATGGGATTCCAGGGATAGAACCCCGGGCCAGCGTGGGCCGGCTGCATGCAAGGCAAATGCCCTACCCGCTGGGCTATCGCTCCGGCCCCTCTTTATCTCTTTTCTGTCTTACTTTCTCTCTTTTTCTCTCTTCTTTCTCTTACATATTGTGGATTGTAATATATATACTCAGAGGTTATCATGTGTATCTTTTTTGCCTGTATTTAATGCTAAGTTCTATGTGTAATAGAACTTTCGACACCCTGCTTATCCTGTTCAGGATGACTCGTGTAAACAGCTTGTAGATGACGGACAACAGGCAGATGGGGCGATAGTTGCTGATGTCGTGAATGTCTCCCTTCTTGAACAGTAGAACTGTCTTGCTGGTTTTCCATTGGGAGGGCACCTTGCATTTGGACAGGTAGCGTGTGAAGAGCCAAGCTAGTGTATTGATGAGTACCGATGGCAGATTCTTCAAGTGTTCGGGTCTGACTTTGTCTGGGCCTGGTGCTGTTCCCTTCTTTACTGACGAGATGGCATATCGGGTTTCAGAAGGGAGAACGTTGGGAATGACATATCCATCCTGTGGAATTTGGTATGTGGGCAGGTGGATGTGGCTATCAAAGATATTTGAGTAGAAGTCATGGATAATCTTCTCCATTGCCTTTCTGGAAGATGTGATAGATCCATCAGGGCGTCGGAGGGCAGTCACCTTGGTCTTATAGTTGGCGAAGGACAGGCGGACAGTGTGAATGCTTTTCCCGGCTTCTGCTACATCTTCCAGTATTTCTGCTCTTCTCTCTTTGAGGTCTTCTTTTTATCGCTTCTCTGCACCGTTTAGCAAGCTTGGACGTTAGCATTTGGTCTCCTGAGGCTCATGCCTTGCCACGTTGGCGAATGAGCTCAAGAGTTTATGAAGACAAGCGTCCTTTTGTGTGTTTCAGCATTCTTCGCACAATCATGGAGGTGCTGAACCAGTCGGTTGTATTCTTCATCTATTGATATGATCATATGGTTTTTATTTTCTTTTTGTTGATGTGATGTATTATGTTGATTGACTTTGCGGATGTTGAATCATCCTTGCATTCCCGGGATGAGTCCCACTTGGTCATGGTGTATAATCTTTTTGATGACTTTTTGGATTCTATTTGCTAGTATTTTGTTCAAGATCTTAGCATCTGTATTCATCAGGGAGATTGGTCTGTAGTTTTTCTTTTTTTGTGACATCTCTGTCTGTTTTGGGTATCAGGGTGATATGTGCCTCGTAAAAAGCTATTTGGGAGTGTTTCTGTTTCTTCAATTTGCCGGAAGAGCTTGAAACGAATTGGGAGGGTTTTTCCTATATTTTCTTCAATGTACTTTATGGATTCAAGTCTGATATTGAGATCTTTAGTCCATTTTGATCTGATTTTTGTGCATGGTGTTAGACACAGGTCCAAATTCATTTTTTTACGTTGCTGCCCAGTTTTCCCAACACCACTTGTTGAAGAGGCTTTCCTTACTCCATTTTAGACTCATTGCACCTTTATCAAAGATTAAATGATCATGTGTTTGAGGTTGGGTGTCAGGAGGGAACCGGGGATGTTGGTGGTGGGAGATGGGCACTGGTGGAGGGACGGGTGCTGAAACACTGTATGACCAAAAACCCAAACATGAACTTTTTAATTGTATATCTTTTTATTTGTATATCTCACGGTGGTATAATAAAATACTTAAAAAAAAACGAATTGGGAGTAGGTCCTCTTTAAAGGTTTTGTAGAATTCACTGGTGAATCCATCTGGACCTGGGCTTTTGTGTTTGGGGGAGACTTTTGATTACCGATTCTATTTCCTTGATGGTGATAGGTTTGTTGAGGTATTCTAAATATTCTTGTTGCAGACTTGGGAGGCTATAGGAATTCAGGAATTTGTCCATTTCTTCTAGGATCTCTTGTTTTGTGGCATACAGGCTCTCATAGTAATCTCTGATGATCTTTTGAATTTCTGTGGTTTCTATTGTGATGTCCCCGTTTTCATTTCTGATTCTATTTATTTGGGTTCTCTCTTTTTCCTTTTCTTACAAGTCTTGCAAGTAGTTTGTCAATGTTGTTTATTTTTTCAAAGAACCAGCTTTTGGTTTCGTTGATCTTCTGGATTGTTTTTTGACATTCCATCTCATTGATTTCTGCTCTAAGTTTTATTATTTCTTTCTTTCTGCTTGGGTTGGGCTCCTTTTTGTTGATCACTCTCTAAGATCTTAAGTTGTGAAGTCAGACTGTTTATGATGGCCTTTTCTTCTTTTCTGATGAATGCTTGAAGAGCTATGAACTTGCCTCTTAACACTGCTTTCGCTGTATCACACAAGTTCTGGTAATTCGTGTCTTCAGTCTTATTTGTTTCCAGAAATCTTTGTATTTCCTCTTTGATTTCTTTTTTTGACTTGCTGGTTGTTCAGCAGTGAGCTGTTTAGTTTCCAGGTACTTGGTATTAGTCTCCATTTTTGTGTACAATTAACTTCTATTTTCAGTGCATCATGGTCTGAAAAAAATAGTTGTCAAAATTTCTATCTTCTTGATTTTATGGAGGTATAATTTATGGCTCAGCATGTGATCTATTTTGGAGTATGCTCCATGTGCACTGGAGAAGAAAGTGTATTCAGCTTTTTGGGGATGAAATGCCCTGTATATGTCTACCAGCCCTCTTTCTTCTAGCTCTTCTTTTAGGCCAGTATTTCCTTGGCAAGTTTCATTCTTGTTGATCTATCCAGGCTTTATAGAGCAGTGTTGAAGTCTCCAACTACAATTGTGTTGCTGTCAGTGTCTTCTTTGAAGTCTATTAGTAGTTGTTTTTAGGTATTTTGCTGGCCCCCTTGTTGGTTGCATATATGTTTAATAGCATGATTTCTTCCTGATATATGCATCCCTTTGACTATTAAGAAGTGACCTTCACTGTCCCTTCTGACCTTCTTCAGCCTGAAGTCTATGTTATCAGATACCAGTATGGCCACCCCAGCCTTTCTGGATGGGTTGTTTGAGTGAATGATTGTTTCCCAGCCTTTTATTTTGAGCCTGTCTTTGCTTTGATTGTTCAGGTGTGTTTCTTGAAGGCAGCAGAATGTCAGATTCAATTTTTTGATCCATTTTGCCACTCTGTGTCTCTTAACTGGTGCATTTAGACCATTGACATTGAGAGATTATTGTCATGGGGTTTTTGTGTCATCTTTCTGTATAGGTTGGTTGTTCTTTTGGGTTATGTCTTGTCTTATAGTAGATCTTTCAGTCCTTCTTTTTAAGGTTGGTTTTGATTTTTACAAAGTTCCTAAGCTGTTGTTTATCCAAGAAGTTGTATATCTGTCCTTCAAATCTGAGTGAGAGTTTAGCCGGATAAAGAATTCTTGCTGAGGCATTCATTTCATTAAGTTTTTTTACTATATCCCACCACTGCCTTCGGGCTTGGAGGGTGTCTTCTGAGAAGTCTGCTGAAAGTCGAATGGATGCTCCTTTGTAACAATTTCCTTCTTTGATCTTCCTGCCTGAAGAATTGTGTCTCTGTCTATGGCATCCATTACTTTGACTAGGATGTGTCTTGGAGTCTTTCTATTGGGGTCTCTTCTTGCTGGTATGCGTCAGGCTTCTTGGATCTGGATGCCTTCATCCTTTAACTCGGGAACTTTTCAGCCAGGATGTTTGTAACTGTTTTAATTTCCTTGGGGTTACTTTCCTGTCCCTCTGGGACGCCGATGATTCTTATGTTGTTCCACCTGGCTTCATCCCCATTGTTCTCTGTTCTGTTGCTGATCCATTTTCCGGTCTTTTTCCATCTTATGGAGTTCTCTGAGTGCTTTCTGCAGCTCATCTTCATCTCGCTGATTCTCTCTCTGCTGCTGTCATCATCCTACTTTAGAGAGCCCCTATTGTGTTTTTCATTTCATCTACTGAGTTTTTTAAGCGATGATATTTCTATTTGCATGGTTCTCATTTCTGCTCTCATTTCCTCCCGTAATTTATTGACTGCCCTTTCAACTTCGTTCGTATGTTCTCCTGTATTTTATTGGACATCTGCTCCATTTTTTCGTTGAGCTTCTTAAACATCCTACCAATTTCTTCTCTAATTTCATTGTCAGAGAGATCTTGCACATCTGTATTCTTTTTGAGTCTTCAGGGTCGATTCCTTCATCTGTTCTTCGAGCTGGGGATCTGCGTTGTTTCCCCATGGTGTTGCGGGTGTTCAGGGATAGATTCCTCTAGTGTACTGTTTCTTTTTTCTTGAGGGTATTACCTTCCCTTGGTGTTGAATTTCCTAGTTTTTGTATTAATAAGTGCGCCGTGAGCGGGCGCCCGCCCAGCCAGGCACACACCCCAGGGAGAATACCTAAGACGGAGACAGGCCGGTATGAGAGTTCAAAATGTCCATTTACTTCCACTTCCGCTCGGACTTCTGGGGCTTGTAGTTCCACCTTCTGCCGAGACCTGGGGCTCTACCG